>JAUJYS010001869.1:0-16143 GCA_033995665.1 Melogona broelemanni | reverse complement strand
AATAAAACGAAAGCCTGTGCCGGTAATCGAACCCGGGACCGTCGGCTTCGTAGAATGTTGGACGGGTTACGTCACGTTTACAAAATAAAATGTAAAATAAGCGTCAAAGGACAAAAAATGGCCGTGCATACGTTTTATTTACTCACTGTGAGTAGGCGATTTAGCAAACATTTTTTGGCATGTTGTACTGTTTCGGCTCAAACTTGCAGGTTATGACTTGAAATAATTGTTCAAATAATTTTTGTCATTCACTACTATTGTACGTACGTACTTTGGCCCATATCTGTAGCTGAAAAAATATTTTTAAAAGTTAGATTGTCTAGTTAGTCGGCTAGGTAAAATAAGTTTCATTGATCATTTCGATCGTGGATGATATAACCTTTTGTGCGTACAAACAGTATGAGACGTATTCACTTGGCACGCCCAATGCGAGGCTAGGCGAAACCGTGGAAGGCAAGACGGTGGCGGTGAACCCTATCTATAGTTCCGAAAGTTCGCAGCGCTGTTGTTTTCCGGGCCGAGACTTGACGTCGCCATCGCACGTGTGTGCGCGAGTGCTTTAAAAGGATTTGTCGGTTTTGCCATTGCGCGTGAAGCGCCATTAAAATAATTAAAATTGCTTTCGTGTTTCGCGTGGGCGCGATTCCCCCAACAGGGCACAAGGTTCCCGCGATGCTTGCCCTCACGTGCTTTTCCCATTCATGGCAACGAGGCGCATCTGACTGCCACGGCGCAAAGAATCCATGATGCTTCGCCGCATAACTCAATTTGCACTGTGCTCGTTCGTTGAAATGATACACGCTCGACTGCGGCAGTACAAAAGCACCCCCTTATGCTTGCCCGCAGAGCATACTGGCGTACTGTGACCGTCCATCGAAACGATGCGCCATTGACTGCACGGGCATAAACACCCCCTGATGCAGACTCGCATACCTCAGTACTGCGTCTGTTCATAAAAACGATGAGCAGTTGACTTCGGCGTACCACTTTTGGACATTAATTTCTGGTAAGACTATTTCTACTGCAACAATTTACCTGAAAACAAAATTAAATTGACAAATTAATCTAATAAGATTAAAAACGTTACAGGAGCGACAATATGTTATATTTGTGAGGCGCACAAAGGCGCATAAATTTCGTTGCATAAAAAGTGGGTTCAAACGGTTTTGCTTCCATGTACATGTATTTTCCTCCTTGTTTACGAAATATTAATTAGTGGGTTAGATCTAAGAAACCAGAGATAAAAATATTTGTAATTTTGGATCTTTCATTTCTTCTACATTGATGACATAAAAAATAATCATTCTGTGTCTGTGTGAACTGTGTCAGTTCAGAAATAGCACCGTAATGCAATGGAAGAAACATAAAAGAACAACAAAAAACTAAGATTCTACAAAAAAACGAGGAGTTGCTGACTCGGTTAGAAAACTGGTCACAAGCCGACTCTGAAATACGACCACCACACTGTTGACAAGAAAATAGCACAGTCAGAGCGCCGTACCAAAACTACACAACAAACTGTAAACAAGCTACGCAACATCATTTCTCATCTCACTCCCCTCGAAGCCAGATTATAATCCTATTGGCTGGTGGGGCGCTAAACGACGGAGGTCGATTCTCGGTAAAAATAGAATCGATTTAACGGTTGACACCGGGCCGAGGAGCCCGCTAAATTATTTTTTTCCCGCCGACTAAGTCATCCTCTATCTCTCCGTGACCGACTTGGAAAAGCCTACTGTCGCGCGCTTTTCTCTCTGCAGACGTTGGACTGATAACGCATTTGCCAAGGTGTTTTTTCTTTATCGCTGAAAACTGCTGTTGCCGTTGCCCGGGAGCAGCCCGTGAATCCTCACCAAGAATATATCGATGTTGATGGTCTTTGCACTGTACCATCATCGAACCCCATTTCTACCGTATGTAGGCCAGCGAGGCTCATAGGCCATATTCACTCGTAGATCTATCGTACAGATGGGGCAAGAGAGTTCTCGACTGGATAGATACACTGAATAACATCATCTCACTATATATGTATATATGGGTGATCTATAAAAACGCCTATATACAGTAAGCCCGGTGCAGGTGGAACGAAAGAGCTATCTATGTTGTTGGGAGTACTTTTGTCAGATCCTATCAGCCGTCTACGATTAGGGATGTACACGTAGGTGTACAGTATATGCAGCGTAGCAATCGCTAGTTATACACGTCTTTCTGAGTACAGAAGTGAGACACGCACCTATGTGCCTTGGCATTTATTTCAGCATAGCAGTAATAATATACAGTGCATACTGTGAATACTTGTAAATGTATGCTACAGATGGATTTCATCCAAGCTTGTGAGGTCTAGAAAGATGAATCATTTGGTATCATTAGCATGGCATTGGGGCGCTTTGATGTGACCAGGGTGGCTATTTTGGATATGTACCATACGACCGCTGGCGCTTATCTTAACACGACTCCTCGTAGCTTAGTCAGTATTGTAATAGGTAATAGTACTAGACATTACAACTTTAAATAAGTTTTTGAATAAAATCCAGAATTACAGCAATTTTTGACAAGATCACATTTGCTATGAACGGGTTCATGCCCGAAAACATACAGTACACGGGAAACGGGAATCAACACGGAAATTCACGTGGAATTTTATTTACCTTAGCTTAACACGTGAATCTATCATGGGTCTCAGTAAGTCGATATCACCGCAACGCTAATTTCACTCTACGACTACAAAGGTTATTGGTTTGAGCCGAGAGGCAGGATCTGTTCTTTGCGCGGTGGCGATCGTGTGTAATAGAAGCGAATACGCACGCACGTGTATAACTGTCAACTTCCAGTTCTAGTATATATTTGGAGTAAAAAAAATACCCCAACCGTAGACGCGTACAAGCGGCACACTGAGCACTAGTACAACGGCCGCATGAATTCCACTAATTGCGTTAGTGCTAACCTGCGCGTAGGTGCGTGTTTTCACCACCAATTTATTATCTAGGCGCCATAGATGGCGCCTCCGTATATTGCTCCGTCCCCGCCGCCGTAGGCGGGTTTGAATACTAAATTCGTCTAACTACGCTGTGGTGTGACGACCACCAACCGGTTAGGACTATTCGTTTCGTTAATTTATGGCCTCTGCCAATGACAATTGTTGGTATCCTCTAGTTGTTGCTGTTGAGTATCCTCCAGTCGTTGCTGACCCCTGTTGACTCTATGAACGTCAATATTTTAAATTGAGTTATTGAGACTAGAAAATTAGTCTCTATGGTAATTCAATGTTCATCTTTAGTAAAATTGAATATTTATTAGCACAGAAAAACATTATATGACGAGGTGCACATAAGGAAAATCGCCGAACCGTAACATTAATTAAGCAATACGTAATAGTTTCATTTCTTGAGATAAAAATTATTATTAAATATATTTAAATGTTCAAGAAATGGTTAGTTGACGCCATAGTGCGAGATAATGGAAATCAATAAGTTTGACCAACCGTCTCAGATGCCACTTGGCCGCAGTATAATTAATTATAATTTCAATCTCAAACAATGAAACAATTACGTTTGCCTTTCAATTAACGTGTTTTTAGCATTTTGCAATTTCGTAATTTCGTGCGTTAGTACAAATTCCAATGCAATCTCCTTCATCTTCATCGTTCCGGTTTGGCGACTTTCCTTATGTGGAGCACGTCATTTTGTATTTTTTTGTGTTCATAAAACAGCCAATATAACAGATCGCGCACTGCCTCCAGCAGCTGTTTCTTCGACAATCAATTATTGTCCATCGCTGCACTGAATATCAACTAGGGACACGTTTCTTATCTGATATATTCCCAACCATTAAAAGCTCCCAGCACTCCTGGCGATGAATTAGAATTATGATGGATGACTACTTGGTAAGCGACACTGACTGCTTTCAAACTACAGCTAACAAACAAAACAATCGTAACCTGTCAAATGAGGAATTGCACGCCACCTAGCTGCAAGGCGCAGAGTCCACGCTCGAGTATTCATCAGAAAGACGCGTATACACTGTCCATTAACTTCCGCTTGTTTTCTTTAAAGACGTTAGACAGTGAGTGACTGGCTTATTTCAGCGCCGGGAAGCGTAGTATCGAGCGGTTAAAGTTTTGCTATGTGCGGACGAATGGGGGGAGCGTTGGGTAATGGAGTCTTATATTTCTGGGCGCCTCATAACAAGATTACCTTACGATAATGCCGAGTCAGCCAGTTAGTTAAGAGATGAGTCGTGGACAGGGTATGTATTCGCATTACCGCTTTGTAGTTCGCCGTATGTGGACAGTCTTTCGGCCGGCGCCAAAGTGAATTATTTAACGTTTTTGAGAAGCAAGCGCTATACTGACGTGTCAGCAATAGCCAATCAGAGTAGATGTAAAGGTTGGACTTCGTAGATGAGTTTAACGAAAGGCGTGAATATTTTTCAACCTAAAGTTCGGTGAAGGGCAACAGAATTTCACGTGCCCTTATTTGTTTTGCTTAAAGAGAAAGTGCAAAGTCATTGTTAGGGAAACTGTTTGTCCACCAATAAAAGCGAAAGGGGCAACAGTGGAATGGTTAATGAGCTACAATGTAAGTTTGACTCCTGCGTAAGTTTCCAAGAGTGCAAGTGACTCTTACAAAATATACCCAAAATTGTGTACTAAACTTGCCTCATAACCCCCGTTATAGGCGTTTGCGATTATTCAAGTACAGTATATTATAATTGTTAAACTGCAGTGATCGGTAAAAACGATAAAAAACGGCCATAAAATTACAGGTCGTAGAATACAAAGGCGGACATATTTTATTATCCTGCATGTACATGAACGTTCTGCCTAATTGATATCTTAATATTATTATCATGAAACAAAAGTCAGGAGCTCACAACCCCTTTTGTTTTTCATTCAACGATGTCCTGAATTTCACCTTTCCATCAACAGTCACGGTTTGAGTCACGGCATGACCGTGACACAGTCGGAACGTTTTTTCTCATCGCAACCTTTTGCCGCCAATTGAACGAAATTCAATTTCATACGTCGGACCAAATTTTGTGCTCGTCAAATAATGGCCACCACGCGCCCGATCCGTCCACGACCTTTTCCAACCGGAAATTGACTGGACGGGTTAGTGCCTCAGGCGCTAGCAACACTATATCCTCATGTGACCTTAAGCCGCGACAAAAGTCGTAAAGGGTCGACTCATTTGCCCCGCGTTGCACCAACTGAAAAAATTGATTCCTTCCGGGGTTTTTTCGCGCTCGCCGAATTTCCGGATGTTAGATAAAATGTTGACATCTTCGATTGGCACATCTTATGAGAAATGAAATATCGTTTGAACCAGCAGTCTCAATCAACGCACTCAAATTTCAATTCATATACCTACTACGTTAAAAAAGTTATGAGAAGAAGTTATGAGGAAACATTCTACGGAACATATATGAATTAAACATTATTATTTTTATCATTATTATTTGAACTACACTTACTACCAGATTTTGTCTTACAATTGAATCTTAGCACAGAATTCCTGATCGGGAATTGAACCTGCGATCACTGGCGTAGTAAATAGGCCAACCTATGACACTACACGGTTGATCAACCATTTAGAATCCTTTCTTTAGGATCCTTTTAGGTGGAGAAAGTGGTCTTTGGATGGTACAACCGAGACAATTCAAAATCAAGTCAGTCCACATGAATGCGCTGTGGAAACCCGAACGTGCCTGAAACACACCCCGTTGTACTGTCTCCACACCGCCTACAACCTGAAAGATAAACTGCCGGCCCGGTTTACAATTTCCCACCGGGCTCACAGATTTAAGCAAGTCACGTGTTCGTCTTAGTGCTCGCACTTTTTTTTGTTGCTCCGTCCCCTATCCACCTGCACTAGTTCCGTTTCTTTGTCGATATCGCGTGTTGTCGGTGCAATCTGTTCCGTGTCGCCACCTGAAAGCCGATCTCCCAAGTTAGTTCGATTCATTCGAGGTTCCCTGGTGGCTTTTCAAATACCAGTTTTTCTAATGCAGCGGCCGAAGTATATTTTTTTCATTTCAAACTGGTTCGATGTGGGATTTTGTGATCGACTGTCCAGTGACGTCGTAGCAAAAAGGCATAACGACGACTTTTTCGTATACGACAACTAGTGTCTCTCTATTATTTATTTATTCGCAATTTCCATTTCGACCAAAATAATGGCGGTATACTAGCGGCTATAAATTAATCTAACGAGGATAGGTGAACAATAAAAATTCATAATAAAAATGGAACCACATTTAATAGTTGATGATATTTGGCAGTTTGGGGCAGAAAATCTAAAACATTAACTGTTAAAGCCTAGGGCCTAAGCGATTGAATGATAAAATAATGTCTCAGAACATCGAAGGGTTAGAACGCCTTACTCTAAAGGAACTGCACCGAAACTTTATTTTCTTTTCACTTTTAATCATGTTGAGGGCTAGGCAAATCTAACAACGGGATTGCCTTATTTCGAGATTGAGCGATTTGTGGGGTTGATAGGGATTGAATAAATAAAATAATTGAATAGTCACTGTTATGTTTACAAAAGAACCCGGCTAGCTGGCCAAGTCTCTTTCACCACCCGCCTGTGTACACAAAATCTACATTATATCATCTTTAATTCGTCAAAGACGTTAATCCCTCCAGAACCCCTCCTGACTCCATGTACGCTCCAATAATTACGATTACGCAATCCGATTACCTGAAAATCCGCGCGAATTTCAATTTGTGCATTGTCACAGCATCAACATTTCTTAAGCGGGTAGAATACCGTACCATTAGTTTTCTTCATCTAATCTTCTTTGTACGAACCGGAAACGGTGACTCCTATAAAGCTCTTCAAGCGAGCCGATCGCCCTTTATCGTAATCGCATAAGCTGATCAATTGTTATTAATTTGTTGTTGGTTGGCGGAGACTAGAGTTTTCTCCTCAAATGTCACTACTTCTTGCAACCGTTATCGTTGGTATTGTGTGCGTCTTTCTGGAGATACCATGCATGGCCGGGGATTGTGCCCGCCCAAGCGACAATTATTCTTCTAGACATGCAGAATGCGCAATTTTCAGACTAGGCTTCGGCGCATAGACTACAAGAGCCCAACTAAAAATGAACGCTCCACTGAATTATGTGGGTTTGGCATCGTATAACTATGGTTTCTGTGCAAGACAGTTATTGGTACACAAGGAGTTGCGTAGAATTCTATTGTTCAATCATACCATTTTTTATGTATTTTGCAAAAAGGAATAAAAGAACCACATATACTTTGTTCCTTCGAATTTTGTCAATTCTGTTGTCTTTCGGCTCTGAATTTCATCATTATTTCTTTATTTATTGGTACCCTCTTGGTTGTAGTCTCGGCCCAGGTAAATGAACCAGCTTATTCAATTAGCTTATTTCGTCTTAGAAAAACGTTTTCTTTCATTGTGCTCAAGTTGGGGTTATTTTTATCTTTTAAAAACACAATCGACCATTAATTACAGTGCTTCAAGAGATTGACATCTCGATTGTTGATGCCCAATAATGCAAGCGTTGCAAAATAATGGGTTTACACTATAATTGGTTATGAAATAAAGGTGAAAATAATACATAAAAGAACAACTACGATCTCGAAGGAAATATTCTTTCAATCCCAATCATCATGAGTGAATGTGGATGTAAGCATATAATGATTAAGTTGCACCTCGGAGCATGGCCCAATTTAACCAAAGCATCGAATCTTAGTGTATTTTTTAAATGTTATTCACTGTGATATTATTTATTTTATTTTGCTATTGTTGCAATTCAGCCATATTTCATTAAATATTCCATTAACCTAATTTAAAATTGGATTTATCTTTGCACTTGTGATAACAATCCTCTTCGTAATAAGCAATGAAATGCACGGACTTGGTATCTTAACGTCAACTCTGATTTTAAGTGCTATTTTAGTCAGCCTATGCTCATTTAATGTCTGGCTCATTGCACGAGTGCCTGCGCGAGCAGTCGTTCTAAGCAGCGAACCCACTAACTTGCGATAAGCCAACAAGCGAATCTCGAGTATTACCGTAGCCCCTTCACGCATAAAGTAATGACCTGTAGCCCTCCGTAATGATCTAATTCCTTTGCGTTTCGCTAATCTACATGCAATCAGGATAATGCCTGGCATATGGTTCAAGTCCCAGGCACACGCTGGTATAAAATAGACAATCGGGAGTTTGCGAATGACATTATTAGTTTACGTCCTCTCTCGTCAAGGAACGACTAGAGTGGGATGGGATGGTTTTGCGATAATTGGGGTCAGTTTATAGTCAAATTATCCCAAAATGCGTAATCCTTTGGCTAATGGATAAATTGCAGCACTCACATATTGCACGCGTTTGTGCAATATAAAATTAAATATTTAACTAAAAAAATTCTGAAAAATAAAGCACACAATTATAATTATTTAAACCTTGTTAACGAATCTACGATTTGACAGTCAAGATAAACTTATTTTCTCCTCATTTTTTCTTTCAATAAAAATGCAATCCTATTCGATATTATTTGTTACCTTTAAAGTCTAAGAATGACAAAAATAATGCAGCACTCTGTATTTTCAAAATTACTCAAATAACAATATTTTGCTATCAAAGCTACAATTGCTTCCAGAACATCCAAATGTAGAACATTATGAATGCTCGTACATTGAAGCGCCAATTTGCTTAACACTAGCACGGGAAATCTTGTTATTAATTAGCAAATTTCATGCAATTAGCTAAGCAATATACAATTAGATTTATATTTGCAGAAGTATTGGCATTTTGAAGTTCGTAAGAGGGCGTTTTTTTTCTTTTTCTGCACGCAAACAGGAAACAGTTCTTTCACACACGCACGACTTTCTCAGACCTCTCACTAATGCCAATAGTTGGCAATATGTTTATGTCTACCACCCAATTTGCACTCGGAAAATTGAAAAGTGACAAAATTGATACCGTAGATATCGATCACAAGCCCTGGAAAACCTCTTCATTAAATTTTCATATCGGCAGCACGAACTTTCTTTTGTGATATTTTATCGGGCGGAATATTCTTGGCACACGGCAAGACCTCTAACGTCAGTACTTAGTCAAGCAAATGAGCTGATAAAGCAGCAATTCAAGAACGGCTAGAATGACTTTTATCGATCGGTAAGATTCACCCGCGTCGTCAGCAAATATTGCACGAATTTGGTATATATTCGATTTGACGTGTTCACTCTCTAAAGTTCAATCGGCCGTCAAATCGGCCGTGCGCGTGTATATCCCTAAAGGGTATTTCAAAACTTGTACGCCAGGTGGCGTTAGCGTCCGGTTTCTATATTCAATTTTCTGGTAAGCTGGCAACTTTACTAGTTGTACAAAATCATGATTGGACAATAAAATATGAAATTGCGGAGTCAACAAACTTGTGACTGTCGGAAAAGTAAACAGTTTACGATCTCTCACTGGGTTTTTAGGAGCGAAATTACGTGGCGCAAATACACCGTTCTAGGTACATTTGCCATTAGTAAGTAGAGCTAGCTTTAACGGCGTCGAGGGATAAAAATAAGATCGCCATTAAGTTTCGAGGGGAATTCCCCGACTGACATAATATTTCCATTAGGCGTCTGGTTATTACGACTATCTCGGCTCCGGCCACCATCAAATAGCGCTCCTGGTGGTTGGCTGAAAATGCTTAATTTGGTAGCAAAAGGCGAAATCCTCGGTTATTCCATATACTCTCCCCTTATTTCAATTACAATGTGTACCCCCAAGCAGCCCCGTTAGGACAAATGGCAGAGTTCAAATGGCCAGCCGAGGACGAAGATGCCCTGTTTTTAACTACAATATTTACAACCTCTCCCAGGAGGGGGGGGGGGGCGACCTGCTAATTTCACCTAGCCTAGGCTACTGACGTAGAGAGGTATCTGTAACGTACGTGTACGTGACATTGTACAGGCACGGGTCCTACGGCTTTGCTTCTATTCTGAAAAAAGGCGTGAGTACGAATTTTCTTCACCCAAAAAATTGCGACCGAAGTGGCGCTCCTAGTGAGATAAATTCGACGACGCGTCGAAGCCATTTACCAATTCAATGCCAGCTGTGTTGTTTTAGGATCTAATCAAGATTTAGGATCTCCTTCCAGATATAACTATACGAATACCGTAAATATCAGTCAAAATACAATTTCCCACTACACATCACACATTAATAAACCACGTTTTTCTTTGAATTGTTGGCCCAGACAATTCATGCACGGAATTTATTCTTACCACATGCATATGAAGCTAACATTCTTCCACAAAACGATAAATTCTTTATATTGTTGGACTTATCGTCGATTCGTGGCATCTCGTCCTTAATATGTGGGGAAAATTTACTTCCAGCAAAACCGAATTCCAGATTTCGCGAGTGTGTATGTGTGTAGAGTCTTAAGACCACGCCGCTGAGTTCCAACGTCGTAAAGAAACAAAATAGAAAAGAAACATGCGTGGTAGAAAAAAACTTTCCAGCGAAAAGTAGTGCGCATCGAAGATTAAATTAAAGCGTGTACAGCAAGAAAAAAAATTCTAATTATAATGGCGTCTCTCAGGACATAGCGAGTTGATGAGGAACGAGATTACAGGTAGAAAAAATATGTTTTGTGATAAACGACTAATGACCTTTGAGAGGATGTAAAAAACGCGTTTTAATTGGCTGTAGCATTATATCTGATGGAAATAAGTATTACGCGATTAGTTGATGCTGTGGATTTTTATTTTTTATTTTTTTTGCTTTGGTTTATTTTTATGAAACCGCTATTAAGAAAGCATGCATGCGGTAATCGTCCCTAAAGCTTCTAGGGGTAAACAGGGATTTGTCGAACATAATTCGAAGGAATTTATGTGTGAATGAATTGAGCAACAAACATGCTCTGGAACAGAGTCTGGAAAACTCTCGTACAGAATATAATTTTACATCTCTGTATAATTTTGCTATTATAAATTTTATAGTATTTATATTATTTTAGGGATGGCCCCAAAATTCAATAATACACGTTGCAATATTATACAGAACACACAATACGATCTCCTTTAGCCCAGTCGGTATTGCAACCGACTGCGGTTCGGGCGGTCTCGGGCTCTCGTTTATTCGATCCTGGGGTACTGGTGGATATGTGGCTCTCACATATTTCCATTCCATATCCTGTTGTGAAATTCACAAGTGATCATAAATAATAATAATAAAAATAATAATAATCAAATATTTTCTATACGAGAGCTTGCCAAACTCTGTTCGTTTTTCCTTTCGTTGACTAAACTGAACCCAAAGCTTTTCTTACCTAAAAACAAAATAAGCGTCATCTAGTGGTGAAGTTCACCGCCTCTGGGCGGTGGTCTCTGGAGAATGTTGTATCTGCTGGAAATGTTATTTCACTTTTCCATCTTTGCATATTTACGACAGCCCATTTTTTATCTTCCAGTCGCAGGCCGTAGAGCAGGCACGTGCTGCATATCAAACTATTCATAAACACCATTTTTGTTTACGCGCTTGGGCTCGCGCCAGCCACCATGGCTACAGTACAAAGAAGCCTGCGCATTGTCCCAGTCCATGTTTACCAAAGTATTTTATTTTTTGGTAAACGATTTACGAAACCCCAGAACACGTCGTTAAACAGTCGTTCGCAAAAATAATTTCTACTCGTATAACCGAAGGTTGATTGAAAAGTGGCGATTAAATTGCTTTCGAATGAACGACGCTACAGGTATTGTAAATTTTCTGCACGTATTGGCTTCTATTAGGGTTAAAATTAAGTTATTTGCTCATCCTTTTCTTTTTATGTTCGAAAAGGAAGGATACTTAAATTAACTCTTAATCTTTATAGCGATTTATGTAGTTGATAAAATTATGGCTGATACAAATATGAAAAACACGATTTTTTTCTGTTCTGAACTATTCTTAGGCCTCAGTAATACATTGAAGATATTTATAAAAATAATGAGAAGCTTAAGAAGGGTTAAGAAACAGAGAATTGTGTTTTTGCATCAGTCAGTAAAACTACATATATCTCTACGTCTCGTGTTGCTATGGCAACATGTGAATGGCACATTTTCACCAACACCTCGGAATCGAATAAATTAGAACCCGCGCCGGGAATCGAACCCAAGACCGCCGCAGTCGAATACATTCACTTTTACATTCTTGTATAGTTGATCGGTTGTAACGACAACAAGGTCTTACATTATTCTCGTCTTTGACTGAAACCCGAATAACTTCTATAACCTTCTAGAACATAGACACCCACAACCCTGCGCACGAGCATGCATTATATCGCTTTTCGTCGAACTGTTTACGTTGTAGCTAGGCTAGCTGAATATACAGAAACGTTAACAACAGACACCCCCACCCAACACACGTACAACGAACGTGACATATCGCATTTTGTGAGGAGCGAGGTGATTTCCGAGAAAATGCCATCTACGGCGTCACCCTATCAGCTGATTATCTCCCACCGCTTCGCTCCGACCTTGCGTCGAAATGCCGGCAGAAAGAGTCGTCGCCTGGCGCAGAAGCAAAAACTTGCCATTAGTTTATTAGGGAACTTCTGGCAGCGAAGGTGGCAAACACACTTAGGGGCACTCTTTTATTTACACTTCTTTCTCGCGGTGCTGGCGGAATGGTTCGGCCGCGCTGGCGAAAGATCACGACAGGTGCAACATCTCGTAGTGGTACTAGTAGTAGTGGTACATGTAGTACCAAATTGTTTCGCGGGAATGGAGTGATGGGCTTCAGCTGCGTGGATCGACACCATTATAAGTGTAAAAGCCGCCCGTTAACCGGGGCCATTCGAAGCTCTCGTCTCTCCACCCATAAAATGAGCAGGAAATATTAATTTATGAACGGGCGTCATACGTACACGTATTTTCTATCCGAAGGCGTACGTCTTTGTCGCAGTTAAATTTCGTTATCTTTTTTCCGGTATTTCTTTCCTATTGTTTCGGAGTGTTGCTTGCTATCTAATTTTTTAAACACGCAGTTCCTGTTGTTTGTGCAAAGAATACCGATCCATTTCAGCAAAGGCTCTTTGGTTAATGGAATTTTAACTGGAAAAATAAGAGGATACGTGTATAAGTGCGGTTAAACAAAATATTGAGGAAACTTTTGCGACAGAATATTTTTTATTATTTTAATTTTTTGACAGACAATAGTTGTCAATAGATAGAGTAATTACTGTATTACAACAGGATATGCGAAGGAGGAGCACCTTTTCACCAGAAAATTGAGACCGAATAAACGAGAACCTGAGCCGGGAATCAAACCCGCGATCACCGCACTACAGGCGGTTACTCTTCTAACTCGACTACGATGATCGCATAATAATTCAGCGCGACAAATTGTCGATTAAATTGTAATTTATTAGCGTGACAAGCAAAAGTTTATTCCCTCGTCACCCTGTTTGTTGTTAAATTGTAAGGCAGCGGTGTCTCACACGCAGCTACGTCGGGCGGAGCTTTTCATAGCGCTCGCTATAAGTTTGTACTAGCTTAAAAAGAAAGTTATTCTTCGACCAAAGAAGAATGGGAAACGGCAACTTCTTGGATTTCGATGTTTAATAAAACACAAGAATTGTAAATACACGATTACAGAGTGGTAGGTAATAGTGTCACATTATTTGCAGAAATAAAGAATTTTACAAACAGTTTGACTTTTCCTGCAGGGCCAAGCGGTAATACGTCCTAACAGCCGTTTTCGCAGCGCTTGCTTCGTCTCGGGACCCAACAGGAAAGTGAAAAATGGATGCTGAGATGTTTACGGATATGGGTGCATTCGCCCATCCATATACAATCTCATCATCCTCCAACATAAAATCGAAATATTATCGATGCATCAAGAACAAGGGCGGGTTGGAGAGGGGTGGGGGAGGGACAAGAAATGTGGTATCTGGTTTGTCAGGGGGGTGGGGTAAAACATAAGGAAGGGCACGCACATTGGATACATGGAAGTTCATCGTGTTTTTGATTTGGTGGATGAAAAAACTTTCGCTCATTAACCTTTCGTAGTATCTACTACTTTTGTACAGTAATTTAATATTTTTAAGATCGGGGACATGTCCTTTACCCACGCAATGTGCCGCAAGTGCGGAAGAGTCTTTATTGCGTGTCTCACCATTGCAGTTGCGATAATGTTCTTTAGCTCTAAGGTGAGGTGAGCGTCCTGTTTCACCCACGTAAACCATCTCGCATGCTCCACATTTAACCAAATACACTCCTGGGTTGTACTCGTCTGTTGTTCTATCGAATGGCTTGTTGAAAAAATTTGCTATTTTCGATTGGCAAGTGTATGTGAGCTTGACGTGGTGAGGGTCTAAAATCTCGTCAAGTCGTTTTTTGGTTTTTATGTCGTCGATGTAGGGGAAGGCAGAGTGGATGATGCGAGGTGGTTGGTCCAAAAGGTCTTTGATGGATCCTGACATGAGTTTGTTCATTTTGTGTGGTGTGTGGGTGAGACGGCGACCTCCTATTCGTCCTATTTCTGCAGGGGTGATAGAGTGCATGAAATCTGGATAATTATGGGGTTTATGGAACATGTCTATATTATACGTGGTGAAATTTCTCCTTGCCTTTAACAGAGCGGCACATATTTCTAAAGATCGCATCCCTGATTTCTCAGAAAAACTACTGAAAATGAATCTCAATTCCTGGTTCAATAGTGCCTCTGTGGAGCATGTTTTATAGGCTCGTATGGCGGCATTATATATGGTATTTTTGACATATTTTCTGCCGCCATACGAGTCTATGCGAGGAGGATTCACCACGGACATGGGCTTTCTGTAGACAGTAGTTTCAATTTTGCCCGAGGGGGTCACTATCAGCAGAATGTCCAGGTATGGGATGCTTCCTCCTTCTAATTCCTCATACGTAAAACCAATACCTGGCTGTAGAGTTGGCAGAGTATTAAGGAGGTCAGGGATGCGGTCTTTTTTTATTATTAAAATACAGTCGTCAATATAACGGCCCCACAATCTTGCATTAAAAGTGGTTAGATTGTCATTCACGTATTTGTCCACTTTGGTCATGACTAATTGGGTAATTTGCCCACTGATGGCACTTCCCATAGGCATTCCTGATTTTTGTTTAATGATGCCTTTATTAGTCGCAATGTAAGAGTAGTCAAGGAGGAATTTGACCATCACAATGATTGTGGACAGTTGGGATCCTGTCACTGTGAGGAATTCGTCGTCATCGATCTCATCTAAAGTATCAAGTGCTAATTTATGAGAGATTGAAGGATAGAGATTGATGACATCGAATGATACAATAGTATCCTCCTTGTATAGAGTTACATCAGTCATAAGTTCAACAACATCTGCTGAGTTTAAAGTAAGATTGAGAGACTGTTTGACAAATGTGCCTAAAACATTACCTACAAATTTCGTGAGGGGTTCGAAAATGCTGTCTCTGAGGGAGACAATAGGTCTAATTGGTTTATCAATTTTGTGTAATTTAATTAAGCCATAGGCGTAGGGTAAGACTTTATTGATCCTTTTTAGGATTTTTTGGAGGTTTTCTGTGATAATGGTGTTCTTGGCAAGTTTGTCAATAAACTCTCTGTAGTCCTTCTCTATTCTGAGCATAGCGAATTTAGATGGTTCAAAATTATCTTTGTTGTTGAAAATGGCAGCCATTTTGTTCTCTTATTCCTCTTTGGAAACCATGATAAGAGCACCTCCTTTATCAGCTTTAGAGAACATGATGTTATTTTCTGATTATAAATTGCTGAGTTTCGTTTTGAATTCTCTGGTTTCTTTGAAAGAATATGGAGAGCTGGGTTTGGTCGGTGCCTTGTAATGAATAATAGCGTCTGCAACAAGCGGTCTCAGCCTGTCCCTATCACATATTCTAGGTATTTTGTACAAGGCTCGTTCGGCGGCATGGATCAAAGTAAGTTTAAAATATTTCTCGTCTAATGGGAGGCAGAATTTGCTGCCCATTTTCAAAAACATGAGAAGGTCATCAGGTATGGTTATATTAGTCAAATTAACAACGTAAGGGTTAGATGCAATGTGTTTGTGGGCTTGGGTAAGGGTGTCTGATAGGTTTAGGAGAGTTAGGCTTAACCCTTTCGCTACCAGCGGGACACCCGTGTCCCAACAGTAGCGAAGGGTATCTCATTTGCACGCAAAGCATCG
>JAUJYS010001868.1:0-16154 GCA_033995665.1 Melogona broelemanni | reverse complement strand
TGAACGTGTAACTTAGCCGACAATTTTAATCCCTAATCATAGTATTTTTTTAATTTTCGATTAATTAAAATAGAGGGGTTACTTTACTTACAAGATCTATTCTGAGAGTAGAACTATGAGTGGCATCATTGGAAGATCATCATAATATATCAAATATTGAATTAAACGAAGCAGTCGCATGGTATCAGTTATTGTTCATCAGGAATTACGTAGTATTTCCGTTGGCCGTCCCCGCCAGCAACAGCAGGTATATACGCTTCGGTCGCTTCCCCCTTTTCAGTCCCGTCCCTTCTGACCGGAATTCGGTGTTCCCCAAACACACACTGCACGCAACAGGAAGCGTGGATTAATTTGCGCCCCCGAATGGGAAATAACCCAGACCTACAAATGCTCGCAAGCATTCGCAACAGTCAGGCGATGGCTTACTTCACTTTCAATCATTTCCAATTTTTTCGTTGGAGAAATTAAGTTAGAATAATTTTCAGCCTATAAGCTGGCTAATGATAATTTCAACACGTTTCCGCTGCATATCGTTTCGCACGCTATCGAAAATAAATAAGGAAATGTACTGTAGTAGCGTGAAGTGATGCGGGAGGTTCAGCGTTATTGTTTTAATATTAAAGTGGGAATACAATAACGATATCCATCAATCATTGGGAAATTAAGTCAGATATACGCGAAAATTATTGCAGTCTCATACACCGCAGTTTTCAACGTGGTTTCGTGCTATGATAATTTTAAAACGCCACGATACCAGAATGACTCATAATTGTTTTAACTAATCAAATACACATGTATTTCTAGTAGCGCAAACAAATTGGTAAACTGATAAAATTATCACACCGACGATTATCAGATAATATAGTGAGCAAGATCTTAACCAACAATTAATCGTCACTTAACGTAAAAAAGAATAATAATCAAAAATTTGATCAAATGCTTTACTCCGCCTTTATTATCATCAGAGGAAATTCGTGTTTTATTATTTCGACATAATTCACTAAGGCTTTCTTGTTTTAGTTACGAAATGCCTAATCAATTGAATCTGCTAAATTTCAGTTGATTGAAACAAAATGTTTAACAACAAAAACAACAAACAACGCAGAGAAAAAAATTGTTAGTTATCTAATTCCTATCATCATAGTATGATGTTAAATTGTGAGTTAACAATTTAATGACGTGGACGTCAGTTTTATCCTGCGCGTGCTATTTTCCGCGCTATCGAAATTCGGCACACTTAATTGAACATTCCGTCTCAGGAGGATATTGAATTGACTTCAGTGTGCATGTATTAAAATATTGCTACTGTCGGCGGTGTGGGACTGTGGGTGCGGCTATATTGTGTGAACGCACCTAGAGGAAGCGGGAATACAGAACAGCGTGGTGGGGTTCGATTGCCGAAGGGCGCACCGTCATTTACGGTATAAACCAACCTGAGTGTGACGAGGTTTCGACTCTGCCAATTCATGAATAAAAACCTACTACGATCAAACGGAAACGAACGCACCAGCGGCACCAGGTAGGGGGTGACGGGAGGTGCAACAGAGGGACGTTAATCAGCTTGAGACCCCGGCGTATATTTTAACGTCAATTCAACGCTTTATTTATTTTTAAGTAAACATTAGTACGCTTATTGTCTATAAACATTAGTACGCTTCTTGTCCCAAGAAGCTTAACAATTTATTTTGTTACGTCCACCATTTTCAAGGTAAAAACATGAGCAAACAAACTGACACAGTGAACGAAAATGCGCGCGTGTGTTTCAGTTATGAGTTATTACATTATCCATTTCTCTCCATCCATTTTTTCTAAGTATATGGACAAACAAAACTATAGCAAAGTTCTTAAGCCCGCTAGGAAAAATAGTTGAGAAAAATAGTTGAAAAATAATTGCTCTTGAAAAATAGTTGAGAATAGCTATTTTATTTTTTTAAATAGCTCGCGAGGACACTTTGATCATAGGATTGATAGGACTCTTTGATGACCCACGAACTCAATGTTCATCTCTGATACAATCAAAATGCTGCTTTCGGTATAAGTTCTGAGAAGCCTCACAGATTAGTCAGTCAACGTGTTCGTGATGGTTCTTGGGTCTCGAGAGGGTATTAGGGGAGGGGGTAGGGGAGAGGGTCGGGTTGGATCGAAGCGGAACAATGTGCAGACACCGGTGTATACCAGACATAATCCAGCCCCGTGAATTCATTCATGCACACCCCCACACCCACACCATCCGCTTTTCGGCAACAATCGCAAAAAAAATTTTTTTTTTTTAGAAATGTTGGTAATGTTGCACGCTGATTGGGTGGGGAGTTACGAGGTCCTACCAGAGATAAGGCGAGAAAACTATGCCGATGTGCCCATTGGAACCGAGCTCAACATGAGCTGAAATTAAAAATATCCAATAGGTTAAAAAAAAAATTCATTTCCCCAATGGAATTTCATGAAAAGGTGCTATCTACTGGTTTTTCTTTATTTGAACCAGGGCTAGTCAAGTTTACAAAATCACGTTTTGATATCTTTCAAAAAAGAAAAATCACAAACCATCGAAATATTCAAAATGGTGACGACCAAAAGACTATGCGACCATTGGCAATTTTATCGTACGAGTGCAATTATTTCCGGTTCTCGATTTTACGTTCTCGATTTTACTTTCAAATCTGTCAAATATATAAGCTAAGTGTTTGTTAAGCTAAGGCGTTATATTGATGTTTAAAGCGCCGCTGCGGTCAAATGCGGCAACGTGTATAGTCTAAATACACGTATTTTTTTTGTTCTTGTTGTTGATTCTACTAACAACTTCATCGACCTCGCATGCAAATGGTTCATTGGCAACAATCGGAGAGCAATGATTCATGAGTAGACAATTTGCAAAATGCCAAAGCACCAAAAAAATAGAAAACAATTTGGAGGCAAAAAGGGACGAAAACATACGAAAATACCATAAAAATACCGTGAAACAATGGAACGACTTCTCTGTATGTCAATTCACGGTCCCGCCTGTTATTTCAATAAAATATAAAAAAGTGTCAAATGCCATAAAATATGTGATGAAATCACTGTGGCCTGCAGGGCGTTTACGGCAATCGAAGAGCACACAGAAAATGCAATCTAATATCATTTTGGCGTCAAGTTTTCTATAGTGTCGCCGTGCAAAACAAAGGCCATTAAGCTGAATAGGTTCTGCAATATATATGTAAACATCCGCCGACAACGTCGTGACGTCACATTATAATTGGTGTCACGGAACTTCGATGACGAGACCCAAATCCTTTGTCATCTAACAATGGTTCGTAAATCGTTTAGAGCGCATATGTTGCTTCACCAGAAACAAAAAGTAATATGACACGAGGAATTGAATCTAATTTGTATTGTTTAAAATTATTATTTACATGCTAACACATGTGGTCTTGTCATAAAAATAACATTCGGTCGTAATAGTTATTTTTCAAAATTAAAAAGAATTGTTTTTGTCTGAAAATTGCGGAATTTCATGCAAATTAGCCTAAATAATGGAAAACAATAAAAAAAAATCTTCACGAATCTTTCAGAATTTTGAATTTATATCTATTTCTTCATTTTCGTCTTACGGTATTTAATTAACACACGTCCAGTGGTTTTCGTGGCGACAGTCCGAAATGGGTTGAGTGGGAAACGTGGTAGGCAACGTTCGCTGCTGCTTAATTGATTTTGTCGAGAAACCGTTGACAGATTTTTGCATTTAAAAAACAGGCTGCACAAATAATCGCATTTCCGCGTGACACTTCACTCGAGTGATAGCCCCGGAAAACGAAATGTAAAGTGCCACCCACATACATTTTAGAATTTATTGGTTGCGATTAGGCCACAGTTTAGAGTTCGTAGCTGTCAGCACGATTGAACGCGCTCATCGAAAATAAAAGTACAAGAACATTACTGGTACTAAATAAACGCACGAGTACACATCACGACTCGCCGTAGCCCGGTCGGTAAGGCCATCGACAGTGACGCGACAACCCAGAGTTTCATTCTCGCGTGGGGTCTTTTTTATTTGATCCACGTTTTGATCCATCATTTGAAAACTGTATTTACTCTAGAGAAACATAGTCGCCAAATGCTGTGATTCTGGAAATGACTAAAACTTGGTTAGACTCTAATGGAATAAAAACTGAACGAAACAAATTCCGTTCAAATATGGCGGCGAATTTGACTTCAATGCATTACGTTTCGTACACTAGCCGAATGGCGTGCAGTGAAAACTTAACAAATATAATAATCATCCATTTTGTTCTGGACCTCCATGATATTGCGCAATCACTATTGCAGCAACATACAATGTACAGTGGTATCTCAAGTTAACTTTAACCTCGCCACAGTTAATGTCACTTTTGGTGTTCATTCCTTCTAATGTAATTTAACCACCCACAGACAACTTCAACAAACACATACAGTTACGTATACACTTTGCTTTGCATTCAGCGAAGTTGGTTGCTCGCTACAAGATATGTGGTAGTAGTAAATTAAGCTCACAAGTGCCTGAGAGGCAGACGTCAGACAGACTAACTTTCAAGTGCGGCATGGCGTTGGCCTATCTCTCGTGTACCACTGTTGTTTCAGGCCTCGTTTCGGTGTTTTCCCCCCAAGTTTATCGCGAGTGCGGTAATTTCCACACACCGTCACCGCTTTAAGTGTTTCAACTGGGCAGATTTTACTGCTTATATTTACGCTCGACTATACATAGAGCTCGCATTTTGTTGTTCTCTCTCGATTGTCATTAGTGAGAATGCTTAAATGTTAGGGAGGCTCCTCACTGTTAATCAGGAATGCGCTCTGAGGATGATCGTGTCAGAATTTAGTGATCTATAAACGTGTCGCGCAAACGCGATCCAAGCGACTATTACGGGAAAATTTGGTTTGTCTTTCCAGACGGGGCAGTTTTCCACTATCATTATTTATATTTGCCAGTGAAAATATATCCATCGTATCTCTTTGTACGACACGTCCAATGAGTCACGTAATATATATAATTATATGTTAAATGTATAAGTATATGTCGGCCCCCGTGGCTCAGTGGATATGGTTACAGTCGACTAAGCGGGCGGTCCCGGGTTCGATTCCCGGCGCAGGCCTTCGTTTATTCGATCCTGCGGTACTGGAATGTGCCCCTCACATATCGCCACAGCGACACGAGGGGTACAATAACCTCCTGTAGTGCTATTCACTACAGTGATCCTGAAGACAAAAAATAAAATAAAAAAATAACCACTAAGCCACGCGATATCCCTAAAACTAACTTTTTCACAAAACCCCGGCCATCTTCGAACGCGGAAGCAGTGAAATGTCGAGCAAGCTCTCCAGTAAATCACCAAGGACAGCCGTAACCCATGCTGCTCTACGGATAATCCGTCGTCGACGACCCGTCGCGTCCACTCATCGTAATGAATCACTGAGTGAGAAAGGGGACACACGCTACAGTGAAGGGGAGAAGATATTTTGTAAAAATGATGATGATGACACCATGCAAATTACGGCTAATTTGACGTTGACGACAAAGGCGGAGATGTTATATCGACGTGCGGCTGCGTGAGAAATTCGACGTTTCAGGAACTGACAGGTCGGCAAATTCACCCTGACACGATACGGTTGAGGGGAGAAGGAAGGGGCGGAGGGGGGTGGGGAGGAGGCAGACACCTCACTATGACGTCACGATTGCAAACGCGTGGCACGCACGAAATTATAACCAACGCCAAACCATTGAAACCATTCGAAGCCGATTTGAAGCGACCAAAACCTATTGTTCAACAAAATGTATTACTCGCTGGAAAATGTACTACTACAATATGTGCAAAAAAAAAGGAGTTACGGAAATTACAAAAGAAAATTGGATATCATTGATCAAAATCAATAACAATCATCCAAGGTGTTAAGAAGATTTTTTTTCTTTTTGAATTACCATCGTGAACACGTGCGACTGTGTGACGTCATCATTTTATTTTTCCGTTAAGCCCGCGTTCCACAAAGGCGTGCTGAATGCAAAATGCCTAATACGAAACATTTCATTATTGTGAAATAATTTTCAAAAAAAAAAAAAAAAGTATTCTTGCCCGAGTAACACGAGCGGCACAGAAACTCCTATAGTGCTATTCCTGTGCTATATAGTGCTGTAGTGCTATTCAGTGATCAAGAAAGAAAAAAAAGGTTGAGAATCACTGTTACAGAAAAATTGTATAGAAGAAAAAAAATCCGAGAGAAAATTATTCTCCCGCGTATTGTCAACGCGTCATAAAATCCCATTAACTAACTAACTACATCGTGACACCTACACAAAAAAAAAGCAAGTGCGCGCTGAAATAGAGAATTGGCAACACAAATTGGCATCGTATCGTCGATACCCGCAGTTCGAACGGCTCATCTCCCAACGTTACCCACGTACTCCCAAAGTGATTCGAGGCAATTATGACTGCTGGGAGGAAGAAGAAGAAGAAAAAAAATCTGCCAACAGTAATACGCTCTCATTTAAAAATCGATGTTCGCCATGCATGCATTCAATGCCCCGACTATGACACGTGGATAGTCTCCAAAGACCCGGGGCATTAAAAATTGCGCATGGGAAAAACATGCAACATTGGCGAGCTTTTGGGTTCGGAAACGACGTGACGAAACTTAATAGACCATCTTGTTATCAGAA
The DNA here is from genome assembly GCA_033995665.1 of Melogona broelemanni. Taxonomy (NCBI): domain Eukaryota; kingdom Metazoa; phylum Arthropoda; class Diplopoda; order Chordeumatida; family Chordeumatidae; genus Melogona; species Melogona broelemanni. The sequence continues at coordinate 9,490 of JAUJYS010001868.1, read as the reverse complement.
TTTCTAGAACTATTGCATATTCACGCACGGTCACACAGGACTGTACGACCTAAGAAATTATCTCAAAGATACCAAAAAAACTATCAAAGATCGTCAAAGAAGGTTGTCCGGCGTCGGTAACAAAACACCTTAAGATTAAGAAATTCAATTTTTTTTTAAGTCTATATACAGGGTTCATTCTCAAAACCTAAAATCTGTTTTCCTGATAAATTCAAAAGTCTCCCCCGACTTTTTTTTATTTTAGACCAAATTCCAGTTGACAAACATTTCTCCAAACCCAAACATTGCGCTTTTTTTCTTAATAATATTTCCAATACATAAAATAAATATGTAAAAGTATGTACTGCATTGTAATTATAATAAAAATAAAAAGACGCCCATCCGCAGTTTAAAAAAAAAATAATAATAAACCTAACAAACAGATTTCGCACAGCCCTATATTAAAAAATAAATAAATATTACTTTGAAAAAATGAATAGCGCGCAACGCGATTTTTTTTTATCTAATCCAACAAGCAGCCCAAAAATTTCACAATTTTTCCTTGACATTTCACACTTTTGGACGGCTGTCTCAAACATTCTCTCGATCATAATTTATTTCTCCGACTTCCCAGGTGGGTACGAACCCTGATAAATATCACAAGTTTTCTGTGGTTAGCATTTCAGTGGTTAGATCGAAATCAACATTTAAATATTTCGCGCAACTGGTCTCAGTAGGCCGTGTGTACAGCTTGTAGATCTGGCAGCATCGCTGGCATATGTGACAAGCAATTACGAGGACGCATCGCGCACGCCGCACGCACGGAGTAGTTGTGTGTGCCTTGTGCGGGAGGAAAGAGAGAGAGAGACGGCATAGACACGACATGACACACACCGTTCAGTGTCCACGGATGAATGACTGACTAAAAGAGGGAAAGGCTTTTTGAGCCTGGATGTGTTTCGTGGGTGTATCTGGGGTTGGAATGGGATTAGGGGTGGAGGTGGGGCGGGGGGTTTCTAGATAGGGAAATAGAATTTCGTCGAAGCATTCGCCATGAAGAACGCGTATCCAATTACTCTCAAAGTGCATGTGCCAAGCTCATCGCTATACATCGATATTAGTTGATCGTGCATCGATTAGCGAGGTGGAGAGTTCAGCGGTGACGGCACCTATTTAAGTTCATGGTGCGGTTGGAGGTGACGTGGTTAGCGCGTCAAAAATCGCAAGTTCGATTCCCGACCAAGACTGCCGGATTTTTTTTTTTTTTTTTGACAATCAATGATTGCAAATTGACACTGCCAAATATCCTCAAATAATTGTACAATTGTAACTAAACAAACGCTTGACCGAAAATGAAGGCGCATACCTTTCACCCGTACCTGGGGGGATCGAATAACGAAAGCCTGATCCCGGAATCGAACCAGGAATGGCCGCACAATACCTGGATGCTCTGCCGAGCTACGACGACCTCGCATAGGAATCTTTTCGCATCGTTAAAACAATTTTTTGCAACGTTGCACCTAGTGCTCAAACACAGAGCGCATAGCTTCCCCGAAACCCGGGAACCCGAATTCGTATCTCCGTCACGAACGAGCAAGTGATTAGTGACGGGAAGGGGGAAGGGAAGAGAGAGAGAGAGAGAGAGAGAGAGAGAGAGATAGAAGCAGGAATGGCGAAAAAGAGCAGAAAAATGAGAGCTGGCCTTACGGACAGACAGATCATGCCCATGAAAAAAAGATGGACGAGTTTCAATTAGCCGCACAGATCCACAGCGTCTCTTTATACCACTCATACATGTACATACAACCTATAGACGTACTGGATACCTCGCGGGGGGAATCATACAACAACATGCACTGATTTCTACTAATTGCTCGTTTATTACGTGTCCGGTAATTGTTTCCTATTGCTGTCACAGCCGCGTCAACCTGCGCCCCCTATCGTCACAAACGACAATTTTCCCCCACCCTCCCCTTTCGACGAAGTACATTTTGAGGTCCAAATTTGTGTTCGGCAATTCAAACAGTCTTGTTCATTGTCACGAAAATTGCCCACGGATCTACAACACATGATCACAAGCATCGGCCTTAAGATCATCCGTGAAGCCTATGACATTTATATTTAAAAAAAAATATATTTAGTGATGCGCACAATAGTAACTACTTCATAGCTCTGCTGATGATCGCCTGAAATGGCGTGAAAATCGTGTACGAAAAATGCAAATTGTTAAATTATTTCAAATTTTGATCGAACAGTTATGTAAGGTAAGTGTTTATTTCATTCACATAACGACGTCTATTCCTACTTTTTTGCTTTGTGCTTTGCGTCTAGCCAAGCCATTGTATTTGAGATAAACAAAGGACATTCTGCAACTAGTGTTGCATCTCTTTGGATCGAAACTTTTCAAACTTTTGACCTGTTTGGATTAGACCATTGGACACGATGGCTGATGGGCGATACAGATTATCTTGTCAATTTTAACGTCTGTGGAAACGACTTAATAGAAATAAATGAAATTTGTATACCAAACATTTTTTTCTGTGAAAATTCCAATATATTATTACTTAATTTTATTAAATTTTAATAAACTAATTGTTATTTGACAAATTCACTGCCTCCGGGATACATTTCAGAATTATCCGGATACTTTTACCAGTATTTTCTACTGATACCTGCCGAAAAAGAAAATGCTGGCAGCATTTGCCTGCACGACCCTCGGCAGGAAACATCGACGTCGCATACCGACGCATTTTTTTTCTTCAATTTTCGCGAGGTACAATGAGCCCTACTCAAGAACTCAAAACCGAGCCAAACCGCTCAAAGCCCGAACACTGCACAAACAAAACCTGCCGCCGAACCAAAGCCATACCGCGGCGAACTCAACTTTCACTAATCCCGTGCAGTGCTCGTCACATGGCGAAAAGCACGCAGCATTCCTACCCGGGTCGAACATTCTTTGCTCAAGCGTACTCACGCGGGATATACATGTTTACTATAACCAAGGTTACTAGAATGACTGTCTTAGTAATATTAGGTAAATTTACACATTCCCGGCATCAGCGACCAGAAAATACGGTATCGAGTGGGGCGTAGCGAAACTGACTTGCCTAACCAAAAACATAACATGAAGTGACTAATCAGGTGAGACTGACTTTCCTAACGCGCCCCACTCGATACCGTATTTTCTGGTCGCTCATGCCGTGAACGTGTAATTTAGCCTAATATTGTATTGTAATTATGTAGCTGTACTTGATCACAGGTTCGGTTCCCGGTCGATACCTCCCGAATTTTTCGGGCAAGAGAAAAATTAGTACCTTCCTTCGGAATGAGAGCCGTGCCTGTACATTGTCAGGTAAACGTTAAACGATCCCTACCTAGGTCAGAAGCCTAGACTGGGTTGTCGCTCCCTGGGGGGAGGAGGGCTGGTAAGTCTCAGTGGCTCAGTGGGTATGGTCACATTCAACTGAGTGAGTGGTCCCGGGTTCGATTCCCGGCGCAGGTTTTCGTTTACTTGTTAGCCTAGGGTACTAGCGTCACCCATGAGCTTCCATTAGGAAGTCCAGAGCTTAGGGGTGGGTCTTGCAGCCTCTCAATTCCAGCTGCCATTCCCCAGCCCTTGTCTTCCCTGCCCCTCACATATCTCCATAGAGACACGAGGGTGCAGTAATCATGTAGTGCACTAGGCACTACGGTGATTTAAAAAAATAAAATAAAAATAAAATAAAAAAGTCTCCTTAACAAACAGTACAATCCCACATATTGCCATAATGCTACGGCGCGGCAATTACCAAATCGGTTGATGTACACTTTACGGACAAAAAGTGAGCGACAGGGAGCGCGCGTAGAGAGCGAGCGCAGCGAGGAGCGGTAAGTGAAAGAGCGGATTTTCTCAATTCCAAATTAGTACACGGTAGTAAATTTGTACAGGCGAGAGTGACTTGCCTTAAAAAAATATAACCTGAAGTGACAAATCACGTGAGACTGAGATGAAGTGAGACAGACTTGCCTTAAAAAAAATATAACATGAAGTGACAAATCATGTGAGACTGAGATGAAGTGAGTCAGACATATAATAACATGATGATAACATGACATTGTAACATGATGTGAAAAATAACGTGAGACTGATATGCCTATGGGAAATGCGGTTGGCACCGCTCTACGGTCGCTCGCTCGCCACTCGCTACGCTCGCTCCCCTGTCGCTCACTTTTTGTCCGTAAAGTGTACATCAGCCACCAAATCTAAATATCTGAAGCAGGCTCAAAAAGTGCTTCGACAAGGTTATAATCGTGTGGAGGAGGAGGAAGGGGGGAGGGATAAAACGCGTCCTCGGTTTTGCACTTAGGACAAACGCACCACTGAGAAAGAGAGAGGCGGAAAACTGAAGCGAAAAGAGAGAGAGGCAAAGACGAAAATATGAAATGACAAGATTTCAGACGGGAGAGAGGGACGCATTTTTACTTTGCCAAAATCCTCCGGTTTTGGCAACATCGGGCATATTTCAGGGATGCGCAGCAACATACGAGAGGATGGGGGTGGTGGAGGGCGGCTGTCAATTTTAATTAGTTGGCGGGAATGGCACGTTACGCACGGATACGCAAGCGCGCAAAACGGGGAAACCAAACGGGTGTTTGAACGCCCCCCTCGCTGCATTGAGTTTCCATTAGACGAATTGAAACGGGTAGGGATGGGAGAAAATTCCAGAAAATTTCGGAAATCCACATTGGGGAGCGATAGCTGTCAGATTAGATTGGATATTGTCCAGTGATGGGATACGGAATGGGTGAGGTTAGTCGTTCGAAATTAAGTACGCTATCGCCGTTCTATTTATTTATTATTATTATTATATTTAAAAATACGGTGTCTTTTTTTTTTTTTGGAGCAAATCATCTCCAAAAATAACAAATAAAGAATGTTTTCGCCATCTTGATTAAGATGCGGGCGTGTGTGCACCAGCTGGATTGCGCGATAGTATAAGGATGTTCGATAGTAAAGGTACTATCGATCGATAATAAACGGTTTTTATCGAATAGTGGCCGAGAAACATGCGCGAAACATTGACAAAACCAAAGAAATACGAAAAGACAACTCAGGGACGCGCTAGATATCGGATTCGAATCCCGAAAACATCAGGATATATATTTTTTTTAATTTCGTTTGACCACATTGATCAAATATCGCGCGCACCAACAAAAAAATACTTAAAAATTCACTCACACATGTCAACACGGTTACAGAAATTGACCAGGAAAAGCGACACTTACCTAAAAGAAAATAGAAAATAAAGACATTAGTTGACACATCACATATGAAACAAAAGCCAATCTTGCAAGACCAATAGATCTAATTTTCTCACAGTCATAAAATAATACTTGTAAAAAGGCCATGAAATGAAATAATTTTTTATGTATGCCGCCTCACTTGTGAATGACAATTTCAGAGGACAAGTCAAACAACCAACAAAGAAATTTGCGAACCATATATATTTTTTTTAACACACGCCCATATGAGCATTTTGAGCCCTTTCGGATCAGAATTCAGAATTCCATTGACTGGAATAGTCAAATTCGCCAGTGTTGGGTTCATTTCTTTTGAAAAGGAACCAGCTCCACTTCCCGTTTCTCCCATAAAAAAAGGAACCAGTTCTCGTTACAGTTCCTCTAAAATGAAAAGGAAGCCAGGCGTTCTTAAGGAATCCTTTTCAAAAGGAACCTGAAACTTTTTAGTGTCGTCTCCGGACCCCGACCCTCGATCCCCCGACACCTGGTGACTTCAGGGAGCAGAAGCCCCCGGAGTTTTCTTGGCAGAATACAGAGGTGGCTTGCCATTGCCTTCCCCCGCGCAGTACCACGAGCCAATCAAATAATCGGCTGCGCTGGGAATCGAACACAGATCCGCTGGTTGGTGAGCAGGCACGCTACCTCTCGGCCACAGCGGACGCCTTCTCCGGTCCATCAATTAAATTAGATATCTACAGGACAAATGTAGATTTTCGGACATCGACCAAAAGCTTTTAGCAGATCAAAGTATTTAGCATTTTCTGTTTGATGCTGCAAAATTGGGCAAAAGGAACCCTTTACCACAGATAAGGAACATCCGCTCCAGTTCCTCAAAAAAAGGAACCAATTCCCGTTCCTCAAAAATTAAAATGAACCTAGGCGCTCCTAAGCTCCTCAAAAAAGGAAACAATTCCTTTTTTCCCAACACTGAAGTTCGCCTAGCAACTACTAATAAGCACATAGGTTTTGCAATGCCCCTTCGTGAACTCTAGCCCCAAAACTAACAATTCCAATCAAATAGCACATCACAAATGGTGAATAATTTATGCGAGTATTACAATCTCCATCGTAAAATACGATCCACGCCTATGGTAGAAGGCGGGGGGGAGGGGGTGTTAATTTAAAAAAAGCGAACGCGTAACATTTTTTATTAATTATTCAACGGCGTTAATTTTATGCCCCGTTAATATTTCAGTAGCCGTGTTTAGTCAGCAACCGTCTTCGACTGGTAGGCCTCGATTATAAATATATAATTCATCGCTGCCATTGGATCTTCATTTGCTACATAAGCACACACATTTATACTCGTATTAAACAGATGTACACAGTATATATTATTAGGCTTGTACCGGTGCATATATTACGTGTACACGTGGTATATCTTAACTTTGATTAGTTCATTCCGCGGCGCTATGAAACACAAATTGATACCCGCTCAATAGTACTTGTAATTATAATAACTAGTTTAAAAATTGTCTTGACTCTTGAACCAACAAATTTCTTCTATACTTGATCATCGCTTAGTTGTGCAACGATAAAACGCCAAGCGAAAGAAAATATATCCATAAGGAAAAAAAAGTGGCCATTACCAGTCACTTACTGATTCCAAATACAGATTTTAAAATATCACGATTCACCAAAACCATCAACTTATGGCCAGAACAACTGCCACAGTCGCAATACAATTTTGCTAATAAATAAAAATCATTGCTGGGATTCACAGGTTGGTGTAAGACAAAATCTGGTAGTAAGTGTAGTTCACATACTCTCCACAGTGACAGCGGCGCTGCGATGCGATGCGTAATACAAATTGAATGCAAATCGCGGAGCCACTGACCCTGTGGGGAAATATGTGAACTACACTCACTTCCAGATTTTGTCTTACTACACCCTGTGAATCCCAGCACATATGTTTTTCATTAAATTTATTAACTTTTGTTTATTCTTTGCTCGAAGGAACTATAATTACACACAATCACTAAAATGGGTCATGGCTTATACGAGCGATTGAATCAATACAATCACCGATCAACACATTATTCACTCAGAATATATCCACCGGGAAAACAGTGGCCATTACCGGTCACTCGACAATTGCAAATAAAAGTTTTAAAATGTCACGCCTCACCGAAACCGTCCACTGATGGCCAGAACAAATGTCACAGTCGCAAATTAATTTTGCTAATAAATAAAAATCATATGTTTTTAATTCATTTTTTTTTCTTAAATTTAATTACCACAATCTGATTAATTAAATTTAATGATCTATAACGTTCCTCGTTCCTTTTCTCCCTAAGGAACGGGAAAGCGGTCCTCATTTCGAGGAAGGGGAACGAACCCAACATTGACCTCAACAAATATGGAGAAAAAAAAAGCTGATAACCATCGAAAAATACCATCAACATTATGGAACATATCGATTTTCGCATGGGCGGTTACTACGGGACTAACACTTGACAATGCTCTTGTAATGACGCCTGGTCGGGCGAAAAGGGGGGTGGTATAAGGCGTCTGGCGCCATTGTCATCAACCGCCCTAGGAGGCATCTCTTCGTATATATATGGCTCGATATGCATAAACGCAGACGCACCAGAAAGTTGATGTGCGTCCTTAATTACCTGACAATTGCACGCGCATTTCCATACAAGATAAACCCCTCTCACCCTCCCTCCCCCCCACCCCAATCGCTGTGCCGTATGGCGCGCGCAAGGGCCGATCAAGCCCAGCTGTTGCTGTATTAACCGACATTTGCGTCTCCCCAATACATACGTAAGCGGGCGAGCTGAAACGATCGTCGTCGGTTGACGGTAGGGGGCGCTGTTGGGGAGATCGAAGATCAGCTCGGTAGCGTTTTGAAGTGCGGAGCGAATTTTCGAGTCAGTATTGTAAATTATAATTATTTAGTGTTATCCCCCCCCCCCTGATAAATGAAGGGAAATGAACTACCGTTATGTAAAGACAACTTTCGTCAAAATGCCAGCCGTTTTTCAATTTTGTCTTTAAAGCGAATTTATTCATTATGGTAGTGCAAATTTCATAAATTTTAATAGGTTATCTATTTCTTGATTTATAAAAAAAAAAAGCTATACGCCAATACGTCAGTAGACAACGTTTACAGTCAACTCTGTACAGTACAGTTAAATCAAAAATCGATCAAATTTTCTTTAAACTACGAAGTGTTTGGTAATTCCGCCGCGGGAGGGCGCCACCCGGCCACCCCCCAAACGCATCCAAGCGCGGCCACCGGATGCAGCATATGGGGCAACGCGCGACAATATTCAAACGCAATTTTATTTCTATTTGCATCGCTCTCTCTTTCTCGCAGCCCCATTACCATATGTTGGTGGAGGGCGCCACCGGCTACAGAGAGAGCACGCGCCGCGCAACTACGCATGCGCAGACGAGGCCTTCAAGGGGCCCGAACGAGCGCGCGCGCGCGCCAGAGGCCCTCTCGAAAAATCCAAACGCATTTTATGCCCAACCAAACACGGCCACTTCACAATTTAATATAGTGCAAATCTGTTGCCGTAGGGGCGACATCAAAATACATAGGGGGAGTCGCACGCTCGGCGAAAAAACCGGGCTATATGTTTATTTATAGCCCGGTTTTTTCTCCCGATTAGCAAGCAGACTTTTACGCTATTACGTAATGTAGAAGATCGGCTAGAAAACGGTTCGCAAAAATTTGAAGCGATTGGCAACAGAACTTAAACATGTCAAATATATTTGCAGAATAGCTAAACAAATCTGTCCGTGACGCAGATTCAATTTCCGAGCGAAGACCCGGGGACAATACGATATCAGGTACACGTTAAAAATCCTTACCTAGGTCGGAAGCCTAGACTAGGCAAAATTACCAGGGCACCCATTGCCCACAGGAAGAAACGAATACGTTGTTAAATTCCCTTCACAGTTCCAAAAAGAAAACAAAATTTATTGAAGTCACGTCAAGAATAAAATCAATTAAAAATGTTTAAAATCATTTTTTTTTTTTAAATATTAATAGTCTATGTGAGTGAATTACCCTCTACGTTGTTCAAGTTGTCAACCTAACAAATAAATGTAATACTAGAAAAAGGGACCCGGCTTCGCCCGGGATATTGGGGGGGGGGGAATTGCGAAACCAATTCCGCGCTAGCGCAACTAAAAAGCTAAAGCGGGTATTTCACTAGGCGAATAATCGCGGCGAATGCAGCTGAAGCGCGCAAATTGCAGCAAGAGCACAGCAACT
>JAUJYS010001867.1:0-16164 GCA_033995665.1 Melogona broelemanni | reverse complement strand
GACTTGTTACATCTCTATACTTGAGCGATGCAAACGCGAGTTTAAACAGCAGCTAATGCGATTGTTGGTGGCTAGGCGTGAGCCGTCAAAACGCGCAAACGCCATAGCTTGTGTGTTAAAATGTAGACCTGAGAATTGAAACTTCCGGGTGCCGGTTGAATGCCCGTTTGGGAAAAAAACGCGCGTAATCTTCGGTTTTAAATTTCCGTTTTACAGAAGATGCAGCGTCAAGCAAGAATGCTAAAGGAGATCAAAATGTTCGAGACAAGCCCGCCGCCGGGAATCTCCTGCTGGCAGAAAGATGACAAGACCGACGAGTTGGAAGCAAGTGAGTACAAAAGTTTTTGGACGAGACTGTAATCACCCTCTTTGTGCCACCAGCGCACCTGCTGGCATTTGGTTGCAAACAGTTTCAATGGCAGCTCGGAATTCGTATATCGCGCCCGCTAGAGGCGCCAAAGCGCACGAGCACCAAAAATGGGGTGAATATAGCATCTATAAAATATGAACCCTTCTTGTTATGTGTTCTTTGGTTTGTAATGTAGTTTTCCTAATCGTCTTGTTTCTTGAGTGACAATCCATACTTGTTTTCATGGGCTGTTTAAATAAATTTTTAAGTTTTGATTGCTCCCGGTCACCCCGGGTTTTTCTACCATAGTTGACCGGTCCAGTTTAGGAACGAAGCGGTGTAGCTAGATCCAAGTGCGGGATTTATGAATTCCATCTATGCTGATACGGATAAAAATTGTGTCAAAATATGCTTGAATTCAATTAGAATACTTTATCAATTACAGAAATTGTTGGAAATGAAGGCACGCCATATCATGAAGGCATTTTTACGCTGAATATACATGTACCAGAAAGGTAAAATCCCAAGCACTACTAATGAAGTATTGCTCTAAAAGTGTTATTATTGATGAAAGAAACATTATTAAAATTTATCGTCTACCAGTTTTTCTATTTTATTTGCCACTTTTGTGACGAAGATTTTAACTCGTAACTGCCACATTATTTCTATATAGACATTCTACAAAAAACTTTCGATACATGCAAAAAGATTTCGATTATCTTATGAATTTCTGTAATATTTATTTCTAACAACTAGATACCCTTTCGAGCCACCAAAAGTTCACTTTGTGACACCGATATATCACCCCAACATCGACGAAGCCGGCCGAATATGCTTGGACATCCTGAAAATGCCTCCCAAAGTAAAAATAAATAAATATTAATTACATTGATTTCTTCACTCGCTGCCAATTTGCACAGATTCCAATTTATTATTTAATATTTCCCTATTTCCATTTTGTAAAGGGTGGCTGGAAACCAATTCTAAATATATCAACTGTGTTGGAATCGATCCGGCTTCTTATGGCCGAGCCCAACCCTGATGACCCATTGTTAGTGGATGTGGTCAGTATTATTGCAATTAAAAAATATCACTATTTACTGTACAGATTAGTTAAAAGCTTTTCTGCTTGTCTTGAGGTTTCAATTTGAATATGCTTTTATGTAGGCGGAGGAATACCGTTTCCAACGTGACGTTTACATTCGGCGAGCTCAACAACACACTTTGCTACATGCCAGGAGCCAGTCGAAATGAAAATATATTTTTTATCCGGTGACAGTAATGCATTCCATAATTAGGCATCTTGTTGATGCCGAATTTCTAAAAGCTCATTATATGATAATTATTGTTGCCCTTTTGAGCACACTTTACGAATGTATTTAGTCACTTTAAATTGAAATAACTCAGTGCCAATACCAAATGCTGCAAGCTTTGCATGATTGTTATTTGATTGATTGTATCTGCCATTGATAATTTGAAAGCCAAATATTATAAAATTGTTAAGAGACGTTTTACTTGCTATTTCGTTTAATTACAAGAGATTACTGTTTAGATTTTGACGTCGTAACTTTACATTTTTTTTATATCTACTCCAATGAATAAAGCATCTTATAATTTAATAAAGATGTAGTGCACGAGGTATATTTATTCATACAGAGCATGTTCACCTCGTACAAAAAATGTTGCGAGTAAAATTTGCACGTATTTACACTCTTATGTACAAAGAAAGTATCTGTGAAATGAACACGGCGGCAACAAAAAAGGGAACACAACTGAAAATGAACACAGTGGTAGGAAAAACTGAACAGAGTGAAAACGCATATTCTTGCTTAAATGAACAATTTTTTTGTTATTCTTATTTTCACCTATCATATTAAATTATGTCGTAATCAAGAAATAAAATATACGCATATAATAAAAGGGAAATTAGATAAACAAAAAATTAAATTATGAAAATTACAAATCAGTAATTTAACAACTCAAAAGTATTTGCTACTAATAATTTCGCTTATTTATACTGTATTAAATACTTTTAAGTAAAAGTTTTGAAAATAAATAAAATAATTCTGACTAAATTAAATTATCAAAATTACAATCAGTAATTTAACCACTCAAAAATATTTGCTACACTTACATTTACGTTTTTTTATACAGTGACGTTATACTGGTAGTTATTTTTTATGCTGTACCAATTACTTTTAAGTAGAAGTTTTGAAAATAAATAAAAATAATTCTGACTAACACATGTTATAAAATAAATTATAATACGCAATCGCTTTTGACCAGTTTTTTTCAAAATTTAGGTCTTACATTGAAAAGCCTCTCTCAATACGATCTACGACAGAGGATTCGCGAATCTGAACACATCTTTATCAAACGCTTATTTCACGTGTTAGTTACCAGCACTGTCTTCGCCGTAAGCCGGAGACATGCCTCTCATGTCGCCGATGAAAGTGGGCGCCAAAATCTCCAGCATGGTGTCCATCTTCTCCAACAGCATCTTATCCATCTGCTCCGCTCGCTTCAAGTTGTTCTCCTCCAGACGACGCCACTTGTTCTCTTGCTCCCAGAACAGACGGTCGCGCTCGTTCAGGTACATCACGAACTTATCCAAAGATGCCTGCACGGTGCTGCTGCTACTGCTGTCGATAGAGGCCACACTGCTGCTGACTGACGCCAAATTGGCAAGTCTGCTGGTTTCGCTGTAGTCTGAAAACAAACACAATTTGAATAATTGAATTAAATTTTTATGTTGCCGTAACATCCATGCTTATTTTGCTTTGGTGGACATTGTCTTGCAGCCGGCCAAAATAATATGTTTTGCACCACTCGGAAGAAATTTTATATTTGGATTGTTGTCGGAGCCGTTGGGTTGCAATAGCTAAATTAATATTATTTCCTCGACCAGAGAGAAACAGAAACGGCAAATTCTTGTGTCTTATTTATTTCAAATAATACCAAGAACTATTATCACGATCCCGTACAGATGTTATGCATCTGTACAGAAGTACTTTTAAAAGTTGCGCGCTTTCTGGTCGCCAGATGACGCGCGACGATGACGTCAGCTACAGCTTCTCCAGCTACTCACTAGGTGGCGTGCTCCAATGAGCCTACCTATCTGTATACTAATCTTGATCGCCATGTGGTCAACCTAGTCCCTAGGCCGCCCGCTAAAGTAAGTTTAAGATTTTCTAAAAGAAGTTTTCAGCAAGCATGGCACGAGGACGCGGTGGTAAAGGCAAAGGCCCAGACAAATCCAACAAATTGCGACGTCGCGCCTTCTCCCGCGGCGCATTCAAGCGACAACCGAACGGTAAAAAGCGAGGGGGGCTTCACAACAAGGACGATCGCCGGAAACCACGCACCGACGACGGCGAAACTGAGTGGGGACGACGGGGTGGCTTGGGTCCCGGGCGCATGCCGGTGCGCCCGCTTCCCGTACCGACTGCCGAATCCGATGCGGAGAGCAGCGAGGAAGAGCTGAGCCCGACTGACCAGCTCTTGGCCACATTGAACGTGCCAAAGACCAAGGCCGTGGATTCTGATCCGGACTCTGAGGAGGAGTCTGACGTAGAAGATGAGTCGATGGACGATGAAGATGATAATGAGGGCGACGAAGATGATGATGAGGGCGACGAAGATCAAGATGATAAGGGCGAAATCGTTTCCCTCGAGGGTGATGACATGGAGGAGGAGGCTGAGGATTCTGACCAGGATGGCGATGAAGTTGATGAGGCTGTTGACGCTGAGGGTTACTCGTCCTCCGATTCGGAAATCGACGCGGATGAAATGCCAACTGCTGATGTAAGTTTGTAATTTGTGTGTGATTTTTTTTTAATGTAAACAAACTACCCTTGCCGTATTAGAAATGGTGATCCGTGATTGAAACGATTGTCACAACGTAACGATTCCCTCTCACGGCGCTCTTGTCGATGTAAAGGGTTTTACAGAGGCAAGTCTGCACACACCTCATACTATACTTTTTTAGATTTAGGTTTAGATGAGGATCATCATATCAACCATTCTTATTTGTTTTATTTTCCAGGGAGAGCCCAGCGCGGATCCCTACTTCCTTCACTACGATCCCCTTCTCGACGACTCGGTGGTATCCCACCTTTGCGACGACGACCAGTACTGGCGCACCACCACCCACCAATGGTCCGCCCTGGGCCAGTTCACCTGGAAACGCCCCAGCAGCGACCCCAGCCCCACTCCACCCTCCACCGCTCTCCACAGGCACACCACGCTCCAACAACTGGGCGTGCAGAACCAGCTCCACGCCGGCTGGCAGCAGACCAACTCATCACGAGCATTCGGCGGTGAGACTCTGTCCCCTCTCCAGCGCGAAATCTTCTCCGTGGCGAACAGCTACACGGATCTGCTCTACTACGGCCGCAGCGTGGACAACAGCGAAACCATCCGATCCGTCTACTGTCTCCATGTGCTCAATCACGTACTGAAGGCTCGGATGGCTGTTCGAGCCAATAGCCAGCGTTTGGGTAACTCTGACGATATCCCGGACGAATGCCGCGATCAGGGAGTTACCAGGCCGAGAGTCTTGATCGTGGTTCCGTTCCGTGAAGCAGCGTTAAGGGTGGTCGGACTCCTGGGTAGTATTCTGTTGCCGGATGAGAAAGCCAGCGTGGTGAACAAGAAACTATTTCAGGATAAGTTCGGCCCTGATGAGGAGGATTCGATCGCCGATGATTCGAAACCGCCCGATTATCTGTCCACCTTCGCCGGCAACATCGATGATAATTTCCTGGTGGGTGTCTCCGTCTCCCGCAAAGCAGTTCGTCTCTTCTCCGACCTCTATTTATCCGATATCATCATCGCCTCGCCGCTGGCTCTCAAGACCAAGATCAGCGATCCCACCGATAAGAAACACGACCATGATTTCCTGTCGTCCATCGAGCTGCTCATCGTGGATCAGGCCGATGTCCTGTTAATGCAGAACTGGGCGCATTTGGTGGACGTGTTGAAGAGTTTGCATCGTAAGCCGAAGAAGAATCGTGGGGCAAATATCTCGAGGGTGCGGCCTTGGGTGGTGGAAGGGTGGCAGTTGGAGGAGGCGGAGGATAAGACGGACCTGGGGCCGTTCTCGTGGGGAAGGCACTATCGGCAGACGCTGGTGTTCACGTCATTCGTCAGCGTGTTGGTCGATTCGATTTTCACGAGGGAGTCGTCGAACTACGCCGGCTTGGTGCGGAGCATGAACTTGGAGAAGGGTGGTACTATTCAGCAGGTGGTGGTTCAGATGCCGCATACGTTCCAGCGCTTTCAGGTCAGTTGGTGGTGGCCGCAATCTTCTGCATTTCGTAATTAATTTTAGGATTTATTATTCTTTTTTTTTTCCGATGAACATTCGTAGCTGTTTATTTTATTTTATTTTTTTTTCATTTATTTCGTATTATATTTTGAAACAACTTGTCGTCACAACTTCAGCAAGCGTGCAGTTGTTGAATTTTCGACACTTTTTTTTCTGTTCCTGCGGAATATTTCTTAAACGTTTCATTTTTCTTAACCCATCTTTCGCATGTCCGTTCATATTTAATCAGATTTTCTGCATCAGTAAGACAACTAGCTTAATTTAGTAGCCTTCGTTTCATGAACATTATCAACACTTTTTTTTAGTGGGGAAATCCCCCTCACTGTAGTGCAAGAGATTCTTTACCCTACGTGTAGATTATATTGCTTAGGCAACATGTAGATGTGATGATTTGAAAAAATCACTGGATAATTTGATAACTGCAATAATTTTCAATCAGCCCTCGTGTGCATATCGTTGACACGCAACAAAAACTTATATCATAAACGCTTTAAAAATTAAATAAACCTAGATTAACGAAGGTAATAAATTCTTTTTTTTTTAAATATAATTTAGAATTATAACGACGATTTTTTCATTTTTCCACAACTAGCAATTATTTTTTGTTTAATTTCGTCGTCGCCGTTGTGCTCGATTACACCACGAACCATTTTCCAATTATTTTATTAATGTCCTCTCGTATATATCTCTCTCTTCCAACAGTCCAGCAGCCGATTAGACGATTCCGAAGCCCGTTTCGACTACTTCGTCACCCAGATCCTCCCCAACCTCCAGCCAGGAACCCTGGTCTACATCCCCTCCTACTTCGACTACGTCCACCTCCGCAACCGCCTCAACCAGCTCGAGAAGAACTTCGTCCAAATCTGCGAGTACCACGAACGCCATCACGCCACCCTCGCCCGCAATCTCTTCTTCCGCAACAAAGTCCCTCTCCTCCTGTACACGGAACGCGCTCACTTTTTCAATCGCTACACTATTAAAGGCATCCGTCACCTCATCTGGTATCAGTTGCCCTCCTTCCCGCATTTCTACAGCGAGATGTGCAATCTGACGCAGTTGCAGAAAACGCATCGGCACGTGGAGATCACGTGCACGGTGCTGTACTCGCGGTTCGATGCGCAGAGGCTGTGCGCGGTGGTTGGTTTCGATCGGACCACGGAAATGCTAGCGGCGGATAGTAGTCGGCTTACACTGATTACCGGCGAGACTAGATTGGGTCGCGATCGGAAATGAAATTGTATTTTTTTTTTAATTGAATGACGGAAGATGTTGGCGTTTGAAACGTGAATAAATGAGAAAATCCATATATTATTCATATTTTTAATGACTTTTATCCATCCGATTTTTATAACACTTTATACAAATGATGAGATCGTGTTGTGACAATAGGTGAAGGGCAAATTTTCACCAGTACCCAAGAATCGAATAAACGAGAGCCTGCGTCGGGAATCGAACCCGGAACCGTCCGCTCAGCAGTCTGTTGCCATACCCACTGAGCTAGACTTAAATTTGTGCTCAAAATATCCATTAAAAGAAATTGTCGAAAATGGCAATAACGGAATGGAATGGTCGGAAATGATGGAATGTGAAAACATAGTTGTAAAAATAGATATTTGTCGTTCTTTTTTCCAGCATTTTATTTTTATAATTACAAGGGCTGAAATATTTTTTCCCCAAACGGCATAGGAACCTATGTTAATTTTTGGTCGTCGAATTTTCGTTCGGCCACTGTTTAGGTCAGAAATTTTGAATTTTTGAAACTTGTGAAAAAAAATACACTAATGGCCGGCTATTAATGACCGGACACCTGTAGTTCTATGGTTTCCCGATTCCTTTCGAAAGTCATCTGCTAACGTTGTCAACGATACCTGACGCTTTGACTTCTCCACACGTTTGAGGAATTGCCGGTCATCATCGGTCAATTTCTCTCGTTTTCCAGGTCGAGGTTGGAGTTTAATAACTTCACTATTACATCCCCTACTGTTGCACGGGCTATCTCGAACTTGGTCGAAATGTCACGGATTGAATGACCAAACCTGTGGGCACCAATAATCATGCCCCATTCCGCAACACGGAGTTCCCATCTTGCGTTCTTTTTGGCAGCAGCAGCTAGAATAAATAATAAAAGCAATTTAGTTGAACAAACTTAGCATTTAGTATAATCTACAATAAAAGTAGCTAGATATTTGTTTACTACACGCACACAATCTGTTTTCAAGGATGCACACACGTTGGAGGGGAGTCCGGTTATTTATATTTAGATGTGATCACCGTGCGGAGCATTCTGGCGATTTACGTATTTAATGGCCATATAGTGTAACTTCTTAAGTCACCAAAACGTCTAGTTTTTGTTTTTATTATTTGACATCAGCGATTTTTAATAACTAAAAATAAAGGCATGCATGCAAAGCATTCTCTGTTCAAATCAATGCGCCTCTACTGAGGCTTTGCGCGCCACCTGGTGTCAGCAAAATTTCAGTCACTAAATTTTGATCATGGCGGCGCCCACGGGTCTCCGAGCCGTGGGAATATTTTCCTGTAATTTTAATGGGAAATACACCTACCGAAAAGTTTTGCCGACGTCTGTTTGTAACAAGTTTGCAAGATACTCGACCAGTGAGTAATTTTTTGCTTGTTTCGTCCATTCAGACCTGGTTAATGATCGTTGAAGGCTTGGTTCGGTTTTCAACATTCGCACTTTTGCGATCCGAATATGCGTTCTTATAATTGTCATTTTTTATGCTGGCTATGGATTTGTGCAGATACCTTGACCTTGTGAATAAAACGCACCCCGTATAAATTCAGATCGATCCTTCTTAGAGAATAGACTCAACGATGATTCCTTGGGCAAATCAACAACAAATGAAGTTTCGTTTCGGACAACCAAATATAATTTTCATGTGTCCTTTTCAGATAATAAAGGCAACGAGTATGACTTGGTTGTCATTGGTGGCGGTTCCGGAGGCCTTGCGTGTGCAAAAGAAGGTATTAACTGTCGTTTTCAAACGGTTTTTGAACTTTGACGGAAACTCTCTTAATGCATTATGCTAAGTCACTCGCATTGTTATTTTTTTTTCCAGCTGCCAGGTTTGTTAAAAAGGTAGCCGTGTTGGACTACGTGAACCCTTCACCCCAAGGTAGTTTAGCACCTTAACCTTTGACTCCAATGCATTGACGTACCTCATTCCTATTCCTTTGATTTAAAATAAACAATCAAGAATTGAGTTCGGTGCGGCAGTCGTTTTATTTTTTAACACAATTTTCGAACTAATTGTATGACAAATAGCTGTCACCGTATTCCCAGACAAATTATTTGTGAATTACAAACGTTCATCGAGCGTGGAACGTTCTAAGTCCTTGGATCTTCCTTAAAGAAGGAGCAAGGACGTTCCAAAGTTCCTTAAGTTCCTCAGAAAAGGAGCGAATTCCTTGGAACAAGATGTTCCTTTGCTGTTCCTACCCAACACTGCCTCGAGGTCTCATAAGTTCCCGTCTAATCTGAAAATGCAGACTGTTGAGGAAAACATAATGAGAACTCATATTTTAATCTTATTTTTTTACAGGAACCAAGTGGGGCTTGGGTGGTACGTGCGTCAACGTCGGCTGTATCCCAAAGAAGCTAATGCACCAGGCCTCGCTGCTAGGTCACAGCATCGAAGATGCCAGAAAGTACGGCTGGTCCGTGCCGCAGGGAATCCATCATTCGTGGTAACTTACGCCACTCTTGACTTGACCAACATCCTGTTTTTAAGTCTGAAACCAGAAATGTATGTGGAAGATGGTAATTTGTGTTCTATCCATCAGGGACGTTTTGCAGCTGGGTATAACCAATTATGTGAAATCTCTGAATTGGGGACATCGAGTCCAGCTCAAAGACAAGTAGGTTTTTATGTTGATCTTCTTTTTTCGGCCATGCTTGTGTTTGAAATTTGCTCAAAAAATTGACAAACATGATGTCTTGATTTTTTCTGGTTCCGCAGGTCGGTGGAGTATTTAAACGCCAGAGGATCCTTTGTGGATTCGAACACTGTGAAGGCGACCACGTCTGATGGGAAAGAGGTTTGTGGCGATTTATCAATATTACTGAACAAATTTTTCAAAATGAAAGCGTTGACTGCCGCATTTTCTATGCAGCCACTTTACTAATTTTCGCATCAAAACTTTTGTTAGCAAATAAATTTTAATTTTCAGCAAATTTTTTGTATTAACCAAAATTATTTTCCTGTTCTATTACCTTCAGAGACTACTCACGGCATCAAAAACTGTCATCGCTGTAGGCGGTCGACCAAAATTTCCCAAAGAGGTAAGAGTCGCTTACTTTCTGAATCGCGGGTTCAATTCCCGACCAAGACCATAGGAGCGTTATTTTTTTAATAAGCAATTTTTATTTTCCTAGATCAAGGGGTGTGTCGAGCATTGTGTCAGTAGCGATGACATTTTCAGTCTCAAATCCCCACCAGGAAAAACGTAAGTGTCTTGGCAAAAAAATAATTCTGTAAATAAATAGTGTACGATCCGTCTGGCTCAGTGGGTATGAAAACAGACTGCTGAGCTGGTGGTATCGGTTCGATTCCCGATGCAGGCTCTCGTTTATTCGATCCTGGGGTACCGGTGAAAAGGTGCCTTTCACATATTGCCTAGGCAACACGAAGGGTACACAATATCCTGTAGTGATATTCACTACAGTGAATGTAAATTCCCTACAGAGAATGCAAATTCCCTACAGTGAATGGAAATTCCCTACTAAAAAAATAATAATTCACGGTAGCCGTGCTGATTTTTCCACGCCCTCAATAAACAGAAATACTAATTTAGTTGTTTATTCATGGTCTTTCCAGGTTGGTGATTGGCGCTAGCTGTATCCTTGCTAATATGATTGGGGTAAAGTTGAAGTTGAGAGGTGAATTGCCTTAACTCTGCTTACTGTAGACGTTGCCGTGGAGAGTGCGGGTTTCTTGACAGGTCTTGGATTCGATACCACGCTCATGATACGATCAGTGCCTTTGCGGGGCTTCGATCAGGTAAATGCCGGTTCAACTGCTCTATTCTTACTTTACAGGGAGGAAATTTTCGTTAATACAAGTTACGTTTTGAAAAATGTCTTCTATGAAAACTTGTTGATGTTTCCAAAAGAAAAAAAAAAGTTTACGTAAAACCGTAATCTTTTTATACCTCGGTCATTTCGAATGCATGTGTTTTTCGATTGCGTTGTCTGTGATTTTTGTTTTTATTTAAAAAAATAATAATAATAATGTAAGAAAACATTTTTTAATTTTGTTTTTATTGAATGATAGTCCATATTCATTGATAGACAATCGGTGATATATACCTTAAGTGAATATCACACAACAGGGGATTCTGTTTCCCTCTGATCCCTTAAGAAATTGTGGAGAGTCACATTTTCACCAGTACCCTGCCCCTCACATATCTCCAAAGAGACACGAGGGTGCAGTATTCCTGTAGTGCAGGTGAATTTAAAAAAAAAAAAAATAACGAAAGACCCGAGCCGAGAATCAATCTCGGGATTGCCACACACATGGCGGATGCTCTACCACTGACCTACGACGACCGTACATTTTACCGAGTGTAAATTACCAGAAAACTCTTTATTCATATTCTCGTATGCACCTTAAATGAACATATTCGTGATCACTACTTATTCAATCTACCTAGCAAATGACCAATTTGATTGTCAAGCACATGGAATTGTCTGGAACCAAGTTGCTGTCGCGATGCCATCCGTCCAGTATCGAAAAAGTGGCCTCGGGAAAATTGCTGGTTACCTGGAGCGATTCCGAGGGAGTTTCGAGCAGCCAAGAGTTCGACACAGTCTTGTTGGCCACAGGTACGGTTATTGAAAGTAAAATTGTAACTGTCTACTTTGACTCGATTGAAATTCGCCTATGCAATTGTAAATTGTCAATTTTTTTGTCAAATTTGATTTATTGCCACCTACAGGACGGACACCAGTCACTGGCGCACTGGATTTGCATAACGCCGGGGTGAAAGTGGACACGGATAGCGGAAAAATACCGGCCAACGACGAGGAGGAAACGTCAACGCCTGGCATTTTTGCCATCGGAGATGTGGCCCAGGTAAATAATCGATGTTTTGAGCGATCCTCAATTTTCTAGCAGAATTTTATCGTAGCAATTGATTGACAAATATCAGATTTGGGTGAGAGAAAAATTTCGTTAGAGCCACAGAGTGTACTTTTAAATTGAACACTTGCCAACGCTCTCAATTTGCATTGGCGGATAAGGCATCATATCAGAGCGCAAGTACAGCGCTCCATTATTTGACGTCACAGGATTCAGCGTCATTTACTGAACAAATATTAAAAGATCGCGGGAATGAAACCTGGTTGCCGTGTAAATGGAAAAGTTTCGTATAGCTGGATTAATTTATCTAACTTTTATGAATCAATTTGATCTGATTGTGCGAACCGTCTAGCTCAGTGGGTATGGCAGCAGACTACTGAGCGGGTGGTCCCGGGTTCGATTCCCGACGCAGGCTCTCGTTTATTCGATCCCGGGGTACTGGTGAAAATGTACCCTTTACTAAGCAACACGAAGGGTACAGAATCTTCTGCAGTGTTATTCATTACAGTGAGAGAAATTTCTCCACTAAAAAAAATGCTGAAAAAGTAATTGTAAAAAAATGAAGGTTTTTTCCTCCACAAATTGTCTCATCCCCCAGTACCGGCCCGAATTAACACCAGTGGCCATCCAGGCCGGCAAACTGCTGGCTCGCAGGCTGTTCGGCGGCTCCAAAGAGATGATGGACTATAACAAGGTGCCCACCACGGTCTTCACGCCGCTCGAATACGGATGTGTGGGCTACTCGGAGGAACAGGCTATTCGCAAACACGGTGACGATAATGTGGAGGTGAGTCTCCCACGCAACTTTTGGATTTTTCTGGGGTTTTCTTTACTTTTGTTGTGCTTACGTTTTCGTGTCCTATTGTATAGATCTACCACGCGTTTTACAAGCCTTTGGAGTATACTGTTGCAGAGCGAAATGCCGATCAGTGTTACATAAAAGTAGGTTAAGCTCGCATCAGTTTTTTTGTATCCTGGTTTTTAGTTTTATGAAGAACTTTATGGAGTTTCTTATGGAGTTTTGTTGTATTTTTATGGAGAACCTTATGAAATTTTGTTGTATCCTGGTTTTTTTATTTTTATGGACAACTTTATGGAGTTTTATTCCAGAAGTAGTAAGAAAAATTAGTATCACTTACAATAACATTAACTAGCTAGGTGTAAACAATTGAAACAATTAAAAATATTCAAACTGCCTATTACAGGTATCCCACCAGCCACATGTATTTTTACGTAAAAATATTCGGCATAATAGAAATTTTCCTCGTATTTTTTTCTTCACGAAGTAAATGTTTAAAAGTATTATTTGTGTACATTTTGTTAAGTTTCGAAATTTTCCTCGTGTTTTTATTTTCGAAGTGATTGTTTCAAAAAATTATTTGTGTACATTGTGTTTGAATTGTCTTACCATGTTATACTATCTTGTATTCGATGTGTTTTGAAATGATGTCGGATAACTAATATAAAATTGCATTTATTTTAAAGATCATCTGCGCCAGTTCCAAACCATATAGAGTATTAGGTCTGCATTTCATCGGCCCCAACGCCGGAGAAGTAATCCAAGGATTTGCGGTGGCGATGAGGTAGGCATGAACCTCGAACATGTGTGTTCATCCTCGAATATCGTCCTCACCAATTAACAGTGTGAGTTGAGATGTGGCAATTGTCTCTGTCCGTTTCCTAGATGTGGAATGACGAGGCAGCAGTTAGACTCGACGGTGGGAATCCACCCGACTAGCGCCGAGGAAATCGTGAAGCTGCACATATCCAAGCACTCTGGCGAGGATCCCCACGTCACGGGTTGCTGAGGCTAGATCGGGATCTCCTTCGAAAGGTAGAAACAATTTCAACGTCAAATGAAATTATATAGTGTAGAGTCACTCCTGCAGTTGGATTGAAACGATGCACAAAGTGAAGGCTAGAATTAATGAATCGATCGAGATTTTACTTCGAATATCTTTGGTATGCGGTGGCGTTTTAAAATGAACATTCCCAACAGGATTTCAGCAACAAATACTTCCACGTACCAAAGATCTTCGATAAACATGTTCGATATATTAAGATTGGAGCGTTACGAAAAATAAATTAGTTTTTTAGTTACCAGAATCCAGCATTTTCGAATGCTGGTATCTAAAAAATGTTTTTTCAGTTACCAAAAATTAGTTTTATTAATCTCTGTTTTTTAAAGAAACGGTAATCAGCATTTAAAACGATTCTATCGATCAAATTCGGATTTCATACAGAAAATAGAAACTGTAGAAATTGTGAGTGGCAATCCGATTTTAAATTCTGCCCATTTTGCATGTTGCACATTTGGTGAACCACGTTATTTTACCATTCTTAGGAATTCCATTTGGAATGTCCTGTGACGTCACGGGCGAAAAAATATTGCCTTTCAAAATACTCGGATCTTCTACGATGTTGTTGCTGTTGCAATTTTACACCCTCTATGACATTATGACGTCAAAACCTTGATTAAGGAGTTGTCATAATCGAGGCTTGTTAATCGGGTGCTGAATTTGCAACTTGTATTTCTTTATTGACAAATAGCTTTAATGACCACGTTTTTTTAGTCGTGTTGTTAGATAATTATGCCCATTTAGATCTGGTAGAGAAACTTAACGGTGTATCCCAATTCTCCTAATAACAACATTTTGAAATGCACAAGTCAGAAACTGAATCTTAGTGTGGGCAGCTAAAATGTTGAATAGATATTTGAATTCAGATTTGAGTTTGGCATGAAAATTGGAGAAAGGGTACACTGGATTTGTAAATTATGTAAACATAAGTTAATAAATTATTTTAGGGTTTATATGCAGAGTTAATGGCGGCACTATTACTATGATCGTGTTGCAGTCCTTTTCCAAAGTCATAATTACATTTATTTGCAGAAGCCATGTTACAGGGTGAAAACGAAAGCACATGTGGTATAAAAAATGGGATGTTTCCTATAGAAGGTGATTTTAAAAATATGAGCTGCTGTTTGAGATGATTCGTGTGACAGTTAATACCATTTTGATTAACTGTAATGTGACAATAGGGTATCTTTCAACTTTGGACATAAATTTAGCAGCGCAGGTCCAAAGACGAAAAAAATGAGATCAATATTTTACAAAATTAAATCGTGAATCTAGCAAACGAGCGGGGGGGAATTCTGATTAGTTTAACGCCGTTTTCGGGTGCTTGTGATTGTTGAACGGTAATTTAATATCATCCGGGCAACCGAACCAATAGGGCAGAGCCGGTAATGGATAGTTGGCTTCCACTTGAACCTTCTTGTCGTTGAAGCGATAGAATTTCTTGCCCATGAAGAAATACGTGAGACCTGAAACAAGATGGCACAAATTAGCATTTTCTTTTGACAGGAAATTGCTAGGTAGCAATAAGTTAGAGCTTTCAGTGATTCGATTACGTGATACAGGTGAAATAATGACCTGATGTAAACAATCAGTGTTGGGTAGGAACAGCAAAGGAACGTCTCGTTCCAAGGAATTTGTACCCATTTCTGAGGAACGATGGAACGTCCTCGTTTCTTTTTTTCTGAGAAATGTCCAAGGATTTAGGGCGTTCTAATACACACAAATAAAAATGGCAACAGACTCGAAAAACTGCGAAGGATTATTTTTTTCTATGATTTAAAAAACGTTTGAAATTCACGAGGAATTCGTCTGGGAATACGGTGACAGTTATTTGTCACCTCATTAGTTAGAAAATTGCGTTAACAAATTATATGACTGTCGCACCGAACTCAATTTTGCGTGTTTATGTTTAAATTGAAGGAACGAGAAACGTTCTCGGTCCTTTAATGAGAAACGAAGAAGGGAAACGAGTTCCTTTTCAAAAAAGAATGTACCCAACACAGGACTGATATTGCGCCCCTCGTACATTGCCATATCACCACGTGGTGTAGAAATTTTCCTAAGGAGTGCAAAATGTTACTTGCCGTCTTTCCATCGCATGGCAGAGTCCACCGGATAGGGCACATTCCTCCACGAGCCCATTCCATGTGGATAGCCGTGATCCATCATCTTGGCGGTGCCGTTATACCGCCAGTACTCGCTGCCACTCATGAAGTAGGTCTTGCCGTTTTTGCCCCACACGAATGCCGCGTCCAGTTTGTTGACGTAGGACTGGATACCGAGATCGGTGAGCGTGCGAGGGGCTTGGTCCAGGAATCGGTAGCCGTCAAAAGTGTAGACGCTTCTTCCTGGAGAAAAAAGTGGGGGATATTATCAATGGGAAGATCAACGGGGGTATTATGAATGACATCGATTTCTTTTACAATTTTGTCCAAATGTGTTTATTTTTTTATTTTTTTTTTTTTTAAATTCACCGTAGCGCCTAGTGCACTACAGGAATACTGCACCCTCGTGTCTCTATGGAGA
>JAUJYS010001866.1:0-16166 GCA_033995665.1 Melogona broelemanni | reverse complement strand
GCCTGCGCCGGGAATCGAACCCGGGACCGTTGGTTTCGTAGCATGTCCCCATACCCACTGAGCCATCGGTTCGTATTTATTATTATTTTTAAATAATTATAATTAGCCTAGGCAAATGTTTATTTTTACTGAAATTAAACCTTGGTTATTTTTCTATTGAGTATGGTAATACGAAGCTGACAGCATTTAACGCCCGGAGCGCAAGCTCCGTCTCCCGCTAGTGCCTAGTCGATTTCTCCCACTTTTTTCCCCGCTGGTACGGTGTTCGTTTGAGTTTACGCTTAAGTGTATTAAGGAATATTTCGATGGTTCAACAAGTGTTGAAAACGGTAACTGTGGTCAGCGTGATACTGCTGACTACCTGAAATTAGTGAATTTATCGCGGGGAGTGCACTTATTCGCGAAGAACTTGTTTTCGAATCGAAATATCGACGTTTCTAACTTGGCTGGCGAGTCCAAGGATTACGGGCGATTTCATCGATTTCGTCGTCACGTTTTCGTTCGTCGTTCGAAATTATAAAATTGTATTGTACCTGAGTGCCTGAAATGAGTAAATTAATCGCGGCCTGTGCAAAATTACGGTGAAATTCGCAATCTCACAACGGAAGTAATGATGGCTACGTTCGAGTCACAAGGTAGATGATAACATTTTATTTATATTTTATATTGTACCGTTATTTCATTAATATTTTGTGCCCAAGTGCTGCGTCAGTTGGCCTGTTTGCAATTGTTTATGTTAAGTTGTTTATAGCCAGAGTTGAGTTGAGTCGTGGGAGAAAAAAAAACTAAATTGCCAATGATTCTGCAAACCGCATGAGTTAGAGGATTTGCTTGAATTGCAGGGAAGACAATTTTGGGTAATCAGGGGGAGCTTTTTAAAAGCTTATTTTTAATTTTGAAAGTTTGGGAAATTTTTGATTTTGGTAAAGGAAATTTTTGATTTTGGTAAGGGAAATTTCTGATTTTGGTAAGGAAACATTTTGATTTTTTTTATTTTAGTCGGGGATAATTTCGATTTCGGTCAGTGGAAAGTCAGGGGAAATGGATTTCGAGTTTCAGTATGAACACTCTCCCTGTATTGGAATTATTCCTGCTACTATCAATTATGGCCAGATGTGGCTGGCACCAGTGTATGGAATGAATCTCAATTTTTTTTTTGTTTTTGTTTCTTTGCTTGATTTTTTAACGTTCCATATCATAATTGTAGCCGATGGGCACAATTACCAACAAGGCCATTGGCCAAGTATACACGAACGCATTAACTAATTAAAAATATCTGTTAATTGTTTCGTGATGGTACACAATTAAAAATGTGGCGAAGTAGACATGCCGGTTGCTTCGTTAAATTTATCAACACGAATTTATGTTCTATGCGTGTATCGGGCGTTCGGTAATTGCTCGAACAAACATTCATGTTGCCCTGAGTCTCTGGTAGCATTGGCATACCTGCGTCAATGTTTATGTCGGTCTAATTAGATGGGGAGCCAAGAACGTTTTATTAGCAGTCTCGCCGGTGGCAAAACACTTGTGCGGAACGCCGAAGCAGATGTTTTGTAAATGCAAGGGACAGCTGGCTGTGCTCTTTGAAAGTGGGCTAGTTATGTTCAATGCCGTCGTGTACGGTAGGAATGATAGCGTGCATAGAATTAATGCTGCTTTCACACGTTTGAGGTTCGTGTTTGATTGGTTCAAATGCAATCTTTTAATCGCTCAATTTGGTTACACCTGCATGCATATTAAGGGAACTGTAGCCTCTGAAGACCCTATTCCCAATTTTTACATTTGAAAGCTAGCAGATTTCAAATTAATCCACACTGGTTTCAAAGAATATGGCAACAAAAAAAAAGGAATAGTGGCTTGGACACTAAAATCGTTCTGCACGATTTATTGATCTATTTATAATTTGATTTCCATAGCTGCCGCTGGAGGCGCTTTCTAGTGGCAAGGGTGCCAATTTCTAACTTGACGCTCTCAAGTCTCGAATCGTTTGATGGAATTGATCTATCGAATATTTTTTTAATATTTTATTTCCGATCACTACCGTGACCAATCACTACAGGATATAATGTAACCCACGTGGTGTTTTAACAATTGGTGAGGAACAAGCATATCACCAGTACCCTGATTGTTATTAACGTGCCTGTGCTCGCATCTGATGTACTAGTGAGCATCACTGCCCCTGGTATTTAATTTTCCTAAAGATAATGGCTGCAGAAGTCAACAATTGCCATCCCAAAGGCGGACTAATTAATTTATGTGAAAATAAAACGGCTAAAGCCAGCTTTGAATTTTGATCACCAATTTTCACGTAACAGATTGGGGAAATATGGTGCCGAGTCTGGTGTCTCAAAACAAAAAAACACCCTGTAAAGTAGTCTCGCTCTGAAGAGGCGACGCGGCACACGGGTTTCCGGCAATAAGTTTCCGACGGCGAAATAGACGAGCGCGTGCCGGTAGGGCTTAATTGGCAGCGCGGGCCCCGCTTTTCGCGTTCAGGCATAGATGCTAGGAGAGAGAACACACACGCGTAGATCATTCTGCACGCGCAAAAGAGAGAGAGAGAATATACACGTTGCATCGTCATTGTTTTCGAGGGCAATATTATAGACTGGCGGGTTTTTGTTCCTGGAAATACGAATTGGATCGTTAGCCTTTTATAACGCGAGTCTTCCGTCCTCCATAAACAGCTCGGCATTCACGTGGAATCTGTTCCCCCGTTTTTGTTTTTCCTCCTGTCGAACAATCTTGTCTATCCAATATTGGCGGGGCGGGGGGACAGGGTCTATGGCGAAGTTGGGTGGTTTTGGTCGATGGTGCTGTGTGGATGGGGGTGGTTGATATATATTCGAGTATGCTTTCTTCTGTAATTCGGGATCTATTGTTCGCGGCGGAATCAACGAGTTAATTAAGAAATTGGCGGTTGTGCTTCTTGCCAGAGGGAAGGGAGAGGGGGGGGGGGGTTAAAACAACCTGCTGCGCCGCCTGGTGTTCGGATCCTCCTCGGACCTCTACCGGCAGGTCGACGAAGTTGATTCCAAACGGTAATTCCAAAGTTAATTCCAATTATCAAAACAACAAAGAAATCCTTGACCATGGATGAAACAGCAACAATTGTTATCGTTTCATCCCAGGTCAAGGATTTCTTTCTTTTTTAATTTCTTTCCACACGGCTCCTAAGAACAGTTGAAATTATCAAAACAACTAACAATAAGAGCATAAACTGCCCTATAAATTGACTTGCTATACGCCAATGAAGGCCATTCAACAAAAAAATTGTGAAAAAAAAACAAAACATAATTTGAACAATATGTAATTCAACAAATTTACTAGCTATACGCTGGTGAGTAACACAATGTGCTAATTAATATAATTAATCATGTTCATTTTAGTATCCAATAGACCAAATCATAAGATGCATTGTTGCGGATTTAAAAAAAAAAAGAAATATGCCCTCAATTTAATTGAACAGAAAACGAAAAAAAAAATGTTTAATAAATTTAATCGTTGTAGAGAAAATGCTATAAACTTGTCAATCCGGGCCCCGTAGTGATTAGCGCGCTGTTGTGTATACGGCGCCGGGCTTATCACCGTTTGTCACGCGAGAAATTGGAATATAGATGGCGCTGATTGCCCGCGCCCGAGGACCAATCAGCGCGTACGTGTGTTCACGTGCAGATTGCGCACGCAGAGGCGTTCGCTTATTAGCGCGGCCATCATGTTCTCTCGTCAACGGGTTGCAATAATGGCCGGTCAACTGGAGATGGCTATATACGTAAGGCATACCCTAGGGGACGAGTGGGTGGGAAGGGGGTGGAAGTGACATAGGTGGCGCCTCGTTCGCCTAAATAATTAATCTGCTCCCTGCTAGCCGGGTTTCTCGCCCCCGCTCACGGAACACAGCTGTATCCGCGCGTTGCCTTATCCCTAGATGGCATTTCTATCGCCCTATATTCGGTGACATTGAGTTCCAATTTTCTCTGCTGTTACAATCCAATATTTTCATTTTTTTGTACTTTTCAAGAACCAGAGTACTATTATCAAGGACCCTCCCAGCTCGCGACCTGGAAATATGACCTAGCCTAGGTATGAATCTTCAATGTGTACCTGACAACGTATAGGTACAGATTACATTTCTCTACAATCATTCTGAAGAATGGAACCATATTTTTCTTGCCCGAAAAATTCTGGAAGGTTCGGCCGGGGAATCGAACCCGCGATCACGGGCATAGAACGTGAGAACGCTATCCACTATGCCTTAGAGCGTTTAGGATCGATGTTTAGAATTACATATTCACCGCAAATTAAGGTAGATGAATACAAACTCCTGTGAGATAATTCTGCTTATTGTGCTTAAACAATGGTTTTTAATTTAATTGGGGAATTCCTTCACTGGTAATAATCCAAGATTAATTTTAAAAAAATGACGGCATATTAATTTTCGGCATAATAAATTTCGGCGAGTCTTTCAAAGTTACTGATGTCTAGTCTAAGATTTAATTTTTAACAATGTTCAAGTAGAGCTGAATTTCATTGCCAATAAGGGTGTCGTTATGGCTGTCTCCATCCTTTGACAATGAATGCGGTATCATACGCGCTTGTACTTAATAAGCCTCATTGACCACAATTACCTAATTATCTACCGTTGTTACTGCTATGTTGATGGTCGGCAGCCGTATTTAGAGCTAAAGAGGGATTATTGCGAAACCGGAGGAAAGAAAGCGAAACGCTTACTTTGGTTCACGCTCACCTGAGCACATACATGAAAGCGCAGGGCGAATCTAAAAAGCGTGGCCGCATATGTTTTTTTGGTAGGATTGTTACCATCTCTGTCTTGCAGGCGGCAACAATTTCCAGATCTGTGACTCTGGTCTTTTTCGCTAATGTTGCTTTGGGTTTGAAACTCTTAGTCCAAATTCGTTGATTTCGTGATATGGAATCATTTTGGAGCGTTCTGTCCGGAGCCACCCATCGCATGTATACGCTTCGTCTGTTTATCGCTAGGTGGCGTTATACGTTTATACGGACCCCTTCCGAACAGACAGGTAAATTATACTGTCATCTACTGTATCGACTATTTTCTGTGTGACGACCAACGACAATTTATCAATTACTAGTAAATGTGCCCGGGTTAAGGAGAGGCGTGAAAGTGGTTCCCCAATTATTTTGTGTTCGGGTGTCGCAAATTTCACCCCAAACAGATTTTGGTAACGTAACGCTCGTAAGTACTAGTAAGTTAGATTTTGATCGCGCACCCCGTTTCACTTCTACGTTCGCCTCTCTTTCGCCACTTTCTCTTCAACCACTTTTGCTGACGTCGCACAATCCAGGAGGTGATGCATGACTGACAAATTCTGCTCCATAACTGACAAAATCTGCTCCATGACTGACAAACGCTACGTTCAATCTTTAATTAATAAATATAAATGTTTTGGATGAAAATTGTGAACATTTTTAGAATTTAATTTCAGCTGGACTAGGTCCGCTCTGTGAACTGTGTAAACTCAATTACCAGGTTTTATAGCTATTTGAATCGTAACTTTGTCACGGTCAATTATGTCAGATGACTGATCAATTCAGCAGTCTATCTATGTCAATGACTATTTCGCAATTTATGCTCAACGCAACAAAAATATGTGAAAGTAACACAAAAAATATAGATTTAACCTTATTACGTTGTGTATTTCACAATGCTTACAACCGATGATATTAGTATTACCGATATACTTGTATAACGGTGGCCAATTTCTCTTTCGCCTTTTGTGTGTTCGCTCAAGTGGTCATGCGGGTCGATTACGTTTTTGCGGGTGGTCGATGAAGAGGGAACAATTAATTTTCGTTTTATTATCGCATTGTCTGAATCCTTATTATATCTAGCTCGTGTAAGCATGACGCGGAATACACAGAACGAATCGCTGAGGGCGACCATTATGCGTAACGGTTAAATCTAATGACATTTATGTTAGTGGGGTAAGGAATAGAAAAAGGAAAATGTCGTAGAAAAAAAATATAGAAAAATTGAAGCTAATATTTTTATTTGATTGGAACAAAGGAAAATAACTTAACTGTCGTAATTGGTTCAATCAGTTACGAAAAATTACGAGTTATCTGCTGTTTAAACCGAATTTGGATTGGCATTTATTTATGAGAAAAAATACCAAGTTGGGTGTTGTGGCTAGAATGAAACTACTTTTACTGAAGACAGCCACTAGTGGCGAAAAATTGTACTAAATGTGTATGGTGTTGGTGTATACAAAAATAGGATTACAGCAGCGCCATCTACTAATAACGAGAAGTGTAGATATACGTTAACTGACTTTTGTACAAAACGCATCTAGTAAAACGATTGGGCACCCAAAATCGACAAATCATAAAAAAATGTTAAATTTCAAATAATACCGTACGTTCAAAACAGTTACATTAATTAATTAAATTTCGGCTAGCCTATTTATCGAACCATTGTTGTGTGTTTTCAACAATGACGCGCGTGCTATTTTCGAATCGAAAAACAAATTTGGGGTTGGACAATTTTACCGAACGACTACTGTTCAAAATTCGCACATGCGCCCATGTATAGCCCATATATGATAGTACGTTGTGTTATTGTATCTGGTGAGGTCGAAAATTATATGATAAATTACATAGTTACGGGTATAACAGAGTAATCGTGTTTAGATTTGTCGTTACGCGTTCATTAATGGAAGCGCTTGTAATGGGGTAAATTGAGAAGGGGTGTTTATATACGAGTGGTATGTGTGTAGTTGTGAAGGAGGGGGGGGGGGGGTAAATGATGGGGGGGATGATTCAGTTTGAGTGATGATGCGTTTGCCGGGGAACGGACCGCGGCAGTTGACAGGAAATAGTTGAGGAAACCTAAATGGGGGTAAATATCGGTAAATGAGGATAAGTGGGCTGTAGGGTGCGGGGGAGGGGACGGGATAGAGGGGGGGGGTTGATCGATGCTTGTTGGGTTGTATCGTCTGGATCGATATATCGACGGGCTTGTCGCCAACCAGAATGGGATGAGCAGGCTTGTTCGCACAATTATTTTATACTCAAACGTGACGTTGGCAATTAAATAGGCAGTTTGACTACCGTGGTAATAAAAACGATTTGCATGGATATTTTGACGTACCCACAAAGAATTAGAGGAATTAGGGAATTAGTGTTTTTACCGTGGTAATGTTAAAAAGATATATTTGCTTATTTAAAAAAAAAATATTGTATATATATCGTATATGCATAATTATAGCGTATTGCTTCATATTCAATTTTTAATAGATGCGTCGCAATCTACATAGGCCTCAATTCCTTTCCAGTCCCTTGCTTCCAAGCAGCTGAGTAATGTTTTCCACGAAGTGATTTTAATATTTTTTTTTGCATTAACCTTCAACTGCGCCCACGTAAAATGCAAGTTTTTCCGCCAAAGCATATGCTTGAAACCAAGCTAGGAGACTGATTTTTTTATCCAGTTGTCAAACATCAGTCTTTATAATTTTTCATTCACTGTATTAAGATTTTGAGTAAACAAATTTATTTTCATAAAGTACTTGACTAAAAAACTGATAAATGTTACAATAGCCAGTAGTTCGTAAAATATTCAATGTTAAAAAATACAGTAATATTGAGCAACTTCACAAAACATACTAGCAAATGGACCTACGTGTGTCAAAAAACGTGATGTGTATCCAGCTAGAAATATTCTTGCGTTCATGGTTACACTATAAAGTTATGAACCGTGGTGGAGTAGCCTCACGTGTCGTGACCCCATCAGTGTTCCATTTTGACGTTAGCAGGCATAGAGTCATAGGAGTACATTTGTGCCATTGTGAGTGTGGGACGCATACGTCTATAACCTCTATAAAAGTCGATTCGATTGAGGCGATTTGACCAGATTAGGATTGTGAAGAAATCTCTGTTGGCGTTTCTCTCTCCCCCCTCAAGAAAAATATAAATCTGACTTAGATTCTGTTATGACCTATCTTGCCCTTCAAGCGTAAAGTCCAGCTGCTTCCGATAGATATGCCATCGTACGTTCATGCGCTATTGCATCTATATGTTTCCTATCCGTTATTTTTTTTTTTTTTAAATCGCCACCAGCGCCTCCACTGGTGAGAGAGTGCACTTATTGATAGTAACGGATTGCAGTTTTCTCGTGATTAATTGATCCGAATTGTAATGAGCCTGCCAACACGTGCTAAAGAATGAAATTGATCGTGGGGGAATAATGTATCCGCGATTTTAATGTTAATGATAGACTCGAGCACTTCTGTAGTGGCAAGTGAGGGTAGAGCCAATTATTAATAAATTATTAAAATATTAATGTGTTTATTTAAATATCTGCTAGTATGGCAAACTGATTCACGGGTAATATAAGAAAATCATTAACAGGCCATAAATAAATATGTTAATATTGTTTAATAATTCGTTTGTTCTTAAATCTACATTGTTTTATTGCAACTTGTTGGGGGGAGGGAGTAATTTTTATCTATTATGCCCCTGACGACATGCTGCGTATTTTTTAAGCAGTGAAATGAAATTAAGTCAAGTCATTCGAAAGATTGTAATTTAAGGTTACATGCATTACAAATTCTTGGACCAAGGTCTTCGGAGATAGTCTTGTCTTTACAACGCTAGCATAGGCGAAAAAAATACGAAAACCACACAATAAGCCTCCTCCATCTCAACCGATAAAAAATTATAACTAGCAATTTCATCGCCGCTCGCGAAATGTCAAGGGACGCGGTACAACAACAAACAGAAGGCTTAAAAATATTCCGCCATTTTTGAACGTTGTCTAGGTAATTAGTCGGCCATTAACCATTGGGTCCTAGGCGAACAGACTTAACCATAGCAGCCCTCCACCCACCCAACTACAATCTCGTCGCTTAAAACAGCGCCGTAAATTCATGCATATATAATGACCAACGTGTCCTTTTCAACCAACAGCTTCATACGCATAATCGCAAGTTTTTAAAAAACGAGTTTTTGAAGCTGCAACTAATTTGCATACATTATAACGCACAATGTGGGCCGGCAACACATTGGTTCGTCCGCGATAAGAGGCTGATATACTATCGCGATTATTGCATCGTCAAAGGCTACGTCCCACTACTACCAACACTGTGTTATATACGGCAAAACGGATAGAGAGGAACGGTTTTGTATGACGCGCGTTGGCAAAATAGAAGGAGGGAGGGGGGGGGGGGGTATGGGGAGACGTTTATGAATTTACAACGCCCCGATTCAGCCCAACGCGTCCCACTACGAAAAGAGTGACTCTCTGCGTGAACGGAAAAATTAGAATATATGCAAATTGTGACCGGCTATTCTCTCAACGGGTAGCTTTTGTTGGGACCACCGTTGATTCGACGCGCACGGCGCCCAAAATTGGATATGGCGTAGGCCCCGGTCTCTGCATTCGTAATCGGTTTGAGGTGTTTGGAGTGCGCATGTGCGAACGAAGGTAAAGTGGTAATCCTCTCCCCCCCCCCTCGCAAAGCGTCATATCGCGTATCTATATTAAAAACTGGAAACCGCGCACTGCTTTTCGATATTGTACATGTTTATTCATCAGGGGTGATTGATTAACTTTTGTCAATAAGTCCCGGGGAAAGTTCGGCGGTTTTTCAACGCCCGGGCATGTCGTTTTTTGCTCTAATGTCTTGCCCGAAGATATTTTTTTTTATGCTCCATTGACTTTGTTGTTTAAATTGTGAAGAAAAAAAATGTTTCTTTTTCGGTATAAGAAGGTACTGGGTGGCATAGTGGGTGCGGCGTGTTCGCAGTCTATGCACCGAGACGCGGGTTGAATTCTCGATCGAGACCATCTGAATTTTTCTGACGAGGAAAATTCGTGCGCACGTCTTCGTTTGAAATGGAAATGTAACCGTGTCGGTTGAACGTCGACGTTAAAGATCCCTACCTAGGTCAGAAGCTTCCATCGATCGATGAAACATTAATCCCCCCTGGAGTTGGAATGATTTCGGACACTGGGGACACGGGAGAGGGGAAATGGTATATTTCAGGAATTACTGACCTCTCTGCAAGATAGGAAAAAAAATGTAAACTATTTTTCTTGGTTAATCAATGGTGGTGTAAAAAAAATACACGCTGAATACAGAGGTATAATCAATTGAGAAAACCCGATTAAATGGAATTTATATCAGTGTCGAACTGATTTTATTTCCATTTAATCGGTTTTTCTTTTATTTTTTCTTGATTCTACAGGGGTACGGGTCCCATCCTTAAATGGCCATTCCCCTTTGATCTTATGTGTAACGAGCGTAACAATTTTTCTGGTGATCAATGATTGGGTTCTTTAAGTTGAGCGGGTGCAGTTCTGCTATGTGCTGCGGTGAAGTTGTAACTCTCCTGTGTTTAACGCGCCGATGTCCCTACTTCCTATCGGTAAAATCTAAGCTGACTTGACCGCATTTTACATATCCGACTTACCGGGCATCTAAGTGATCGCTCCTCGAAGCTAAATTAGATTGAAATTAATTGCAATATTTTCTGAATTTGTTCCAATTTTGACTCAGAAATAATTACGTCACCTGACGTAATAATAGGCCATTGAATTCTGGTTCGGTGAGGCGGTGGTCTCGGGAGGCTGCCTAGTTATACATACGCTCGAAGCTAATGTTAGGACTGGCTATCGAAATTGATTGAGTGGATACGAAATGTGTCATTAAATTAGCCCGTTTATGCGTATTAGTGCATAAATTAAGATTTTTCGTATGGAAAGCAGTTTGAAACAATCATTTTGTTGCATTAAGCGAGCACGTCGGTCATTCTGCAGGGAGGGAGGGAGTGGGGCGCATGATATTTTTATTCGAGGTTAAGAAGAAAGCATATGCCGAAACTGTGTTCTAAATAAAGCCAGTTAACCAAAAGCAATTTCTGAAAGTTGAGAAATTCATGTTGCAAGACTAGTAAGGTTGCATATTTTTATTATTACCCAATGAAATTCATATAAAAAAATTTAAATTCACTGAATTACCAATTCCCATTCGATATCAACAATTATGAAAACTTTTAATAATTAAGCCGAGCGAAAAGCCGGGTTTTGACCTATTTATAAAAAAGTTTTAAACTCAAATACACGCGAAATCGAAAGCCTACATCGATGATTGCCGCAATGATGTTTGATCGACTGGTAAAACCATGGCCACGACTCACACCTCCCAATTCTCACACAAACGTACCCACAACCCTTGGTAATTATTATTTTTAATTTTAATTTTTAATTTTCTGCAGGTAAAAATTGTGGGTAAGTTGGTGTGAGAATTGGGAGGAGTGAATCGTGGTCATGGTTTACCAGTCGGTCAAACACCATTGCGGCAATCATCGATGTAGGCTTTCGATTTCGCAGGTATTTGAGTTTAAAACTTTTTAGTTCTTAAGGCTACAGCGCTAGGAGAAAAAGAAGGACTTTTCTCCGCAACCTCTCTTATTAGACTTATTTATTTACATGTTTGGTATATTGGTCTATCATAAAATATCGCCAAGTGAAGCCTCGGTATGGTTCTTCGTAACCCGTTACACTTACTTGTACTAGGGAAGTGCAAGTCGTTTTACGCCATTTGCTTTTTTGCATTTTTGTTCGGCATGCTAGTGAAAAAGGTCATCACGTACGTCACGGTCGAGTTATATTCATGAACGTTATTGGATTCAAGAGTCCAAGATCAAGTTTTAAAGTGCGTCAAGTACCGCCTGCAAAAAAACGGATTAGCACTTGCCCCCGCTAAATTAGAAAAGTGCTTGTAAAATAAATCGGCTATCGATATTGGTAATTGAGTACTATAGTATATCGAGCCATGTTATTAGAGCAATTGCGCTAATGATGGTATAATGTCTCGTTTCCCAAACTGTGCTCCGCGTTGCCCTTAGGGCTAAGCGACCATTTCCCAGGGACTCCGCGGCCACTCCTGGAAAATAATATAAATAATAAAGCGCCATTGACTTGTATCCGAACACTATTAACTTGTATTAAATGGGGCTCAGTCATTAAAATTAAAAACCTCTTTGGGGCTCCGCCATTGAAATTGGTTCTAAAAATGGTTCCGCGAGCCAAAAAGTTTGGGAAACATTGGTATAAGTCAAACACGACCATTGATATTGTTTCCTGTGTAAATCTTGCGCGGATACATTTTGTTTAATTTGTTTGTAGTTCTTGGAGACCGCATTCAGGCCGTGTCATTTGGTACCGGGGGACCTCTACATTTGCTTCATATTTTGCTGTTCAATGATTATTTGGACCACTATCTATTAGCTTGTGATTCTCAGTCATTTTAGGATATACAAAGTTTAAAAAATGTGGATCGCTTGGTAGAAAACTTAGGTAGAAAAATAGTGATTTTAGTAGGCGAGTTATTCGTAGCAGCCGTTTTAGCTAAAACTATAAAATTAAACAAGTAATTTTGGGATGGATATAAGGGAGCGAATAGCCCTGTATTTGGTGTTGTACTCTTGCTTATTCATTGTTGTATCTCAACTTGCGGAAACATGGCATTAGGCCCATTGTGATTTCTTGTTTGGGTCATTGGGCTCGCGAGATATCAAATGTTAGTGGGAGCTAATTTATGGGGCCCCCCATAGCCAGTACCAAAAGGCCTTTGGGCATTGGTTAGACATTAATTTATTTACTTGTTTTTGGATCTAATTTTAAATTTAGTCGTAATAGTGGCAAAGGTTTAACAACTGTTATCCACAATTTTGGGTATATTTTATAACTTTGGGCAAGACTGAGCTATAGAACTCGCCGTTGGTAGGGGGGGGGGCTACCTATTGACTTGTTGATTTTGCTAATTTAATTTGTCAAATCAGCTTTAGCCACCAATCTCGATGTGCAATAATTTGTTTTTACGTTGTCACAACTACCCAGAGGGATCAATTTGACGAGAGCCCGCATCGGGAATCGAACCCGGGATCGTAGGCGGCTCAGTCAGGTCGATTATCCAGCTTGCTTGTCTACTATTGACTATCGAAAAAATATTCTGTTAAATATTTTGTGTATAAATTTTTATTGTACTATCGTATTCGTACTTTAATAAGTGTTTTAAAATATGTATAAAACACAATCGGTAGATCAGAAACTTACTGCGACCGAGTTAAATTGACTTGTTCAGCGAGGTTGACCGTTCAATCGATTATAAGCAAACGCGGTCCTTCCAAACATTTGTTTTTTATTCGAAAACAATTGTCGAACCCTAATTGAACAGCTGCTTTACATGCGCTTGCCGTACATGTGGTTACTGTACATGCACGACCCTTGTGTTGTATTCGAAGGTAAACAATAGGATCATTTAAGGTGTATGCTGTTTGGTAACATGTATTTATTGGGCGAAAACAACTCTGATTTTAATTGTGAATTGCGATTGCTGTTCTAGAGAAAGACCATTGTTGTTTTGCAAACGTCTGAATCTGTTCCGGTGAGAATGACTGTGCCGATATGTATTCACTCGTATGGGTATTTTCATGTTCGTTTCTAAACATTCCTAGCGAACACATCATGTATACTGCAAAGTAAAAATGCTTGATATTGAGTAACTTACTTGACATGGGCGAGAAAGGCCTCGACGACGGTAACCATGGAAACGCGGCGCTCATCGCCGAAGCCCACGGCCCGGGCGGCAATCCCGACTCGGGTGACAGGTGAAACGGCGGCCGGCCGCCTTGTAGGATCCCGTTGGCCGTCAGCTCCCCTCCAGCATGATGGTGCTGGTGATGGTGCTGGCTATTGTTTCCACCGGCCGTCTCCCCGCCCGGGCCACTACCACTGCCGTACGGCGACCCAGACTTGGGACCGTCCAGAATGCCGTCCACCGTGAACGACTTTCCGGCGGACGGACCGTTGCTGGGACCGATCGGCTGGTTCGTATGGGGGTGATGATGGTGATGGTGGTGGAGCGGATGGTGAGGGTGGGCTAGATCGTGGGGGTGTCCGGAGGACGGCGAGCGCCGGCCGGGTACCGGACTGTGCAGTCTTAGGTCGCGCAGGTCCTTCGGCTCGGGGCTACACGACGGCGATATGGAACTGGAGATGGAATCGGCCGAGCTGGGTCGAGCCCCGCCGTCACTGGAACCGCCATGGACCACGCTGTCCCCGCTTAGGGTGCGGGTTCTCTGCGAGGAGACGGGCGAGTGGTTTAGAATGGTCCTTTGATGGTGGGGGTGACCAGAGTGGAGCTGGTGGTGGTGGTGGACGAAGTGGACCGGATGGTGGTGCTGTTGGAGGTGGAGGTGGTTGAGGTGGTGGTGGTGCTGGAGGGTGAGGGTGTTGGTGCCGCGGCCCGGTACCGGACGTCCGGACTTGTTGGCGGCCGTACTGCTGCAGGTGTCGGATAGGAGGGAGGCCACCGAGAAGGAGATGCCGCCGCCGGACGATTTGGTCGGCGGGGGCTCGGTGGGCTCGGAGACGGTGATGGGCGAGCATCGGACCGGCGTCGGACTTCCGGTTTCGGAGCGGGTGTCGCAGCCGCTGGTGGCACTTCCGGGGGGCGGGGAAGCCGGGGAGGGACGGCTGAAGGCCGACGAGCTGCTGGTTTGCAGCGTGGTGGGCTGCATGGTGACAGAATCCGTGACAAAATCCTGGATTCGAAATTACACCGGAATCCCTATTTTTTTATAACCTGTTCGCACACAATTTTTTTTTTGTCGAAAAATCACCGGAAATTGATGTTGTGGAATCCGTGATGTGTTAGTCCGTTCACGGGGAAACGGTGGCGGCCAGCGCCGAGGAAGGTGGACCGGCGTCCCGATAAAAATTTCAACGCGACCCGCGTGGAGAATTGCGTCCGCTTGCGTGGACGGGGCGAAAGGAGCGAGCGAGTCCGCGTCAGGTCTCTCTCGGCGTGCGGGAAATAGGCGCGCGTGGATGCCGCATTTCGAGCTCGGTGGTGCCGCGACGTGTTTCTGTTTTACGGTGATTGCTCGCGCGCGTGGTTGTTGCTCTTCTTCAGCGAGTGAGTGTGCTGCGCGTTTTGCTCTCTTGCGGTGAATACGCACACACCTCGCAGCCGAACACGAGTTGGTGAACGGGGAACACGTACGGTGTTTGAAAGAGGGGAGGAGGGGGAATAGACGCGAGAACGTTTGTCTACTCTGGTTCGCCTCACGTGTGGCTATGAGGTTCACGAGGAGAGCGCTAGACTGGTTGGCGGTTTTGTGAGAGGCCCAATTTTCCAAACGCGAGCACACAGTGTGGAGGGTTGGTAGTGGTAGGGGGGAGGGGGTTCGTGGCCGCCGGGCTCTTAGCTATGGGGGACGGGTGGTTTTGAAGGAGCTGGGTTCGGCCTACCTAGTTCGTCGCTCTCTTTTGCGATCCTGGTTGGTTGTACCTGGTCCCTGATGGGGCATCGGACGGTGAAAGAGGTGTTTTACGTTTTACGTGTTTGACCTTCCATTCTCGTGAGTTTCCTCGTCGAATGTGTATTTTGTATAAGGGTAGTGTGGTGGTGGTGATGAGTCGCGTTTAGTTACCGTTAGAGTCCGCCACCTTTACTTTCGCACCTCGTAGAGGTGTTCGCGTGTCAAGTACTGTTGACTTGTACGATTTGGGGAAAAAAAAATTAAATCCCTTCTTTTCGCGTAATTCACGTTTTTGGTTTTCGTTTCATAACTGATTTCTACTACTTCCTCACTTTTCTTCCATTATTGTTGATCCTTTTTTTTATTGCGCGGTGTAAAAAATACTTTGTGCTATAGATTCTTTTAAAAGCAAAAAAAAAAAAAATATATATATATTAAAAAATATACTGTTTATTGAAAGTATAAACAGCTGTTTTTTAGCTATCCTGAAATTTCGTGTAGTTTCTGTGGGAAAGAAATATGCAAGCAAAAATGCGTAGCAAATTTATTTATTATTAGCTATTTTTGTACTGGAAAAAAATTCATCATAAATATTTGCATTGTTTTAACTAAAGAATTAAATATATACAGGATGGGCACAAAAAATACACCCTAAATTCATCTTAACAGATCTTTGCGAAAAGTTAACAAGGCATGGGTGTTGATCAACTCATTATTTTCTAATTTCTCGCGCATAGATGGCATTGAAAAATATTCTGCTCATAGGGGGCGCTGCATTAGGCCGTCAACATTGGACTCGTGTCGTTGCCAACTTGATTCAAACTAGCGTTCAGTGAGGCGACCGAACTGCGATATTT
>JAUJYS010001865.1:0-16171 GCA_033995665.1 Melogona broelemanni | reverse complement strand
GCTGCTGCTCGAGCTGTTGCCCCCCCCCCCTAGCGTATGGTCCAGTGGTTAGCAAACTTGTGGACGCGCTTTGCGCTTGTTCTGAGGGGTGCCGACTGCTGATGGTTTAGTGGTTAACGTGTTCTCCTTCTATACCCGTAATCGCGGGTTCAATTCACGACCGAAACCTCCGCATTTTTTCGGTAGAGAGAAATACGTACGTACGTACGTACGCACGTCTTCCTTCGGAATGAAGTAAAGCTGCGAAATCCGTCCCAGTGCGTTGTCAGGTTCACGTTAAAGATCCCTACATAGATAAGAAATCTATAGGCTAGACAAAATTATCAGGTTGTTCCTAGGTGGGGTGTAAATATGGTAACAAAATGTGCGGGAGCACGGTGAAGTGCAGATTTATGGTTAAATAAACTTTGAAATGATTTTGCGAATTGTACGACATAACTACAAAATTTCGTTCAAAATTTCGTTTCGTTATTTCCAATTTACATGAATAATGATGGAGGGTAAGTGTAGTTATGTCGTACAATTCGCAAAATCATTTCAATGTTTATTTAGTAAATATGTTAATATTGTAGAAGTGATA
The DNA here is from genome assembly GCA_033995665.1 of Melogona broelemanni. Taxonomy (NCBI): domain Eukaryota; kingdom Metazoa; phylum Arthropoda; class Diplopoda; order Chordeumatida; family Chordeumatidae; genus Melogona; species Melogona broelemanni. The sequence goes on along the minus strand of JAUJYS010001865.1, from coordinate 15,591 downwards.
AAACTTTTCGTCCTTGACTGGGGCATCTTGCCACATGAACATAGACCCTTCGAGGCTGCTTAAGGGTACTGGGTGCACATTACTTAGTAAGGATGTGCATGAGGATATATAGTTTTAGTTTTAGAACACACTTGAACCCCAGAAAATAATAGTTTCTTTCCGCGTGCGTTTTAATTGGCGCATCTCAACAAAAAATATTGAGGGGTACTTTTCTACTGTAGCTCTGCATGGCGGCCATCTTGAATGAAGGAGATTTGTTCCGGTATACACATGACCGCGAAATAAACATTATTTACAACGAAGCGCCAGATGGGAAAGTTGCAAAACGAAAAATGGGACTCGAGGAAATAATTTTTTTTTCCCCGTGTCCTCATTTTCAAGTTGTCGTTTCTTTTTATCCTTTTTGCGAAGGTCTGGGTCGATCCAGACCCCAAACGTAATGTCTTAAGCCAGTACACGGTCTCGTGATGACTGCGCAAAAAAAGATAATATCGCAGACTGTTCTCATCCACCCCACTCTCTAAAACGTTTTTGAAGTTCGTGAGGTAAAACTACAATTTTTGTTTCTCCTTCGCTTGCTGCACTTATGCGAAGATTTTTGCTGAATCTCTCTTTTTTTCTTCTTCCGAAAGCGTTAATCACACGCTCACGTTGGGTTTTAAGTCACAAAAGACTAAACGTTTTATCTGCTGTGGTGCTTGCTTTTTAGATGTTTTATCGCTGTGAGAAATGTTCGCTTAGGATAGATGTTGTTGTTGCCTCTATCCATAAAAGAACGTTTATTCCGACCTCGGCATAGTTTAGGCAAAATAATTTAAGGAACTTTTTTCATGCACGCTTCTAAACTGTATCCTACTTGCTTGCAATAAAAAATTAATCTTTTGATAAACGCGCACATTTTTTTTACTAATTTTGTAAACATTGTTCATTTTTTTAAACATTTGTTGCGTTTTAAGTCTGAGAGGTGTAACTCCACTAAATCACAAAAAACTCCACTAAAATGAGAAGTAAGTAGTAAATACCTGCCAACGAAAAGCAGCACACGTTTCAAAAACACAGATGTGTCTGGATTAATTTTTGAAAAAAATTCGTGAAAAATCACGTAAAAATTATTACATCGTAAAAAAATATAGTTTCACCACCATGCCTTAAATAGTTTAATTTATGTGAACATGCCAATTCGAATAGCAAAAGCAAAATAAGACTTGTTCCACAGAGCGGAAAATTTCTAAACGAATTCGCCGACATTGGGTTTCTGGTTTAAACTTGGATCTCAGGAGGATGTTGGTTCATATGCATTTCAAACAGATTATACCGGCCTCTGCAAACAACTTTTCTCTGGTGTGTTTGCGCACCCCATTCAGGTACATTACACTCACGAGTAAATTAAAGACGTGTCGACAAGGTTGGCAAATATTTGAACGACCAACCAGTTTTATATATTTGCTGAGCGCTTAGTGTGTGTACGCTTGCAGGCAGGGCAGCGTTGTATACCCGTTACAGCACACACAGCTCTGAAGAGATATTTTTACATTCAACCTTTTACAGAAACCCTTGAACCAACTTCACCGGGATTTACAGTATAGCCGATGCCTTCGTAACTTGGCGTCGAAGACATAATTCACAATAGATACGTGTACATACACAGTGTATGTAGCCTTCAGTGTATCGATAATTTTGATCTCTTGAGTTACTGTGTCCGTATTTTCAGCTGCTTTGATAGCGTTCAATTTTTTTTCTTCTGAAAAATAAAGAATATACAAGACTGCCGTCCCTTGTCAAAAATTAATTTTTTAATAACGTTTTCTAGTTTCGAACTTCCTTTACACGAACGTGTTTGTATACATATTTTTTTTTTGGGACTGTGAACAGAACTATTTATCTGATTACGAGAAATAATTTCTATCAGCGAATTACTAAAGGCTAAAAGGATCATAAAAACTGTTAGCAAATTGTATGACACAAGTGCACGTGCAGTTCAGGGGCAGCATGAAAAAAGAACTCTGTATATTCTATTTATAGCATGGAAGCAAAGCACACAGTAGCGTCAAAACGCGGCAGATCCACATCGGATAAAACGAAAGCCTTCGACGCAAGGCTACGTTGTCGTTGTCTGGTCGTACGGGGCCCAGATCAGCGGGACCGGTAAACAAACTTGGTGGAGAGCGAGAAGAGGCACGGAGTCAAGTTTTGTTTACATCGGGAGACCGGTGCACGGGTGTCAGGTTTGCATATATAGATATTGCCGCCAATAAACGCTAAAAAAGTGATCGTTTCGAGCAGAAGGCGCGCGTGGCCTCCTCCGCCGCGCTGTTTCCTTGCTTGCTTGCCAAAGTACACAACTGACTTTCTTTCCACGTGGACTACGGTGTACAGGCCCTAGACACACACACGAAGACTAGACACGCCGACGCTTTTATCTATGTAGACACGAGCCGCCCACGCCCACAAGGTTGATGATCTCGCTTTTCGGATTGGCTCCGCCTCCCGACTGTCACAGACACGTATATAGGGTGCACGCGATTAAAAAAATATTCGAGGTTGTTAGATGATACATGTTTTAAAGAATTCTTCATTTTACGGTTTCTGTGTCATTTCTTCAGATTGTGACTTCTCAAGAATTGACGATTTATCACAGATTTCAGACAGAAACGTTAAAGCTCGCATGAATACTTCTGGAATGCCAACTGTGATTCCTGGCGATGTATTTTTTTATTGTTTCTGACTTCTTGCCAATAGATATCTATAAGGTTATACAGATTTAACCTTATCCATAATTCGACTTGCAGGAGCCAGCGCCGGCCGCCAATCAATTTAACTAATTTGCGCCCCAAAAGCTAAACATCTCCGCACCGACACAATGGAACAATGGGGGAGGGAATGGACCATATTTTAGTCCTTACAAATTTCAACGTTTGTTTGTACTTTTTTTGTGTTGTGTTGTTTCACCCTCATCAGTTGAATAACTTGAATCTGCAAGAACAATGTGTAAAAATATTAAGCAGACTTCATAGAAACTGAGTCGCTAAGAAACAAGATGCGCTATTTGTTTTGAAATAGGTCTCAGGAGGGAATAGTCAATAAAAGAAGTGTGATGATACGTGTGGGTGTGTACTAGTATATGGGTTCGTAGTCGCGCTGCTTCCGCCGAAATATGTTTGTTTACATTGTGGCCGGTGCCGCCTGTGTAAACACGGACTGAGTAGTTTGGATCAAACCGCCCTATTATGTGTTGTTGCTGGTGGTTACAATCGAGTCTTTCCTGCAAAGCGTCGCGTATTTACATATACGTTAGGGGGGGCGGAGACGTTATGGAGGGTTAGGGTCTCGGGGGTGTCTAGTCTAGTAAGTAAAATGGCGGAGTCAGACGTGGATGCTTACGCAACGGGGATAAACAACGTTTGGTTTCGCAAGCCTTCGCAGTGTTCAGTAACGAATTTTGGAGGCATGGCACATATCTGTCAGTTATTTCAATCCATTTAGCTCTTTCTTTGTGGTTATCTATCGTCTGACGAGGACTTGATGGTTTTATTAGTCGTTTCGTCGTTTATTTATATGGTCGTTTTCTTATTTTGTCTTTATTTATTTTGTTTATCTGTAGTTTTGTGGACACGTATGCACCGACAAAATATAGCGCTATTGGAAGAAAAAGATGGAACCGCATGACGCTTCTGCTAGTGTTATATTTTGTCTGTGCATACGAGCATTAGCGGCGCATTTGCGGTGAATTGGGTTTGGGAGTAGACAGCACCACCAGCGTTAATTTTTTGCAAGTCGCACTGGTCATCGTAATAACTGTCGGAGGTTCGGTCCGGAAGGTTATACTGTGACCGGAGGTCATCAAATAAGGAAATGTGGGCCAACTAGTGATAAAGCGCCTCGCCCATATTGTGTTGCAGTTTTTACAGCACAGAACATTTTCAGCGCGGGTCCGCTTCAGAGCGCCCCACTTATTCGAAGCCAGTTATGCAAATGTTTCGCACGTGTTTACTACGCTAATTGTCTCACGTCGTACCAACTTGCCTTCACACTCGAGGAAACCGCCAAACAATTTCGCGATTAGGCCTACGCATTTGCGCAAAGCTGTTGCGATATCGAATTAAAGAGTCGGCTATTAATAAATGAATAATTCATCAATTTGATTTTTTTTTTTAAATATTTACACGCCTCCCGTCAAACTGGAATACGTATGTCGAGAAACATGTAATCTTAGTTTTTTATCTTATCAAAAAATACTGGACGTCGGACTGAACATCCTCTATTTGTGGTCAGCAGCCTGCCTGGCAAACCGAGATCATTTTTGTAGTACCATTTTTTTTTTTTTTTTTTGTTACGAGCAGGCAGGAGCTAGGCATCGTTTATAATTGAGTAATAATTTCAATGCAAATGTCAGCAAATTGAAACGTCAAAACCGGGCTGGCGCTCTTCGAAAAGCGTGTTTTTTTTCTGCTCTCCACTCTTAAAAATTACGAACGTGCGCGTGTTGCTAAAAACTTTTTTACTACTACTACTAGGCCTCTGCAGTACACAATCTTTTCATCGATTGGTTATGTCTGGCACACGCTCTTTGCTCGTAGGCCAAACATATCTTCTTTCTTGCTCGCCGAATTTCCTCATCGCTCTCTTGCGCTTGCCTCGCTCACTCCCGTGCCTCCTCCCCTTCTTCCCGGCTTTCGGGTTACTCGACCCTTCTGGGCCACCCCCTCCCTGTCCACCCCACCACCACCACCATCAACCAACCAACCCTCCTAACCCCTACGTGGAAGCTTATACAATGGGGGAAGATTGGGAGGAGAATTACACGTCAAAGAAACCCGAGAAGTTAGTGAGAGCGGGGGCAGCCCGGTTACCGTAAACGTTTGTCACACCTCGGGGAGGATTGAATAAGCGACCCCTGGCGAGAGTTTCTGGAGTTTCGTGGTCCGTAATGGGATACACCGTAAATTTGAACAAGCCATGTAGGTCAAACGCGACTCGAAAATAAATTGTTGAGGAATGCGCGATAAAGTTTCACGTTGACCAAAGTTTGGAGAACCTTAAGATTTCATTAAAATAAAAACATCAAACAGGAAAAAATAAGAATCAAAGAGAAAGCCCTTTTTTCTTTGGCATAAATACGCATTCGACAACCGTTTATGGCAGGTTAGGTTTTTTTCTTTTTTTTTTGTCGTTCTTTGGCTTGGGCGCCAATAATCTTGAGTCGTAGATCTTTGACAATATTCGAATGAAATGTTAAATAAAACTGCATTTTCAGAGCTCGGAGCGTCTGTGACTTACGGGAAATTCAATTGCGTTATGTTTCGGTTTTCAAGGAAAGATAGTTTCTAATCTTGCAGACGGCTGTCTGTCACGTGGAAGATTCGTTTCTATTTCTTTTTTAATTATGCATGCGTGCTGGGGTAATACGTCAAGTTGTGTATAACAGTGTGTTATACGCGCGCCTGCCAGCTGTTATTCATTAATTCTGGCGGTCGTCCCCTTTTCCTTGTTTTCGAAGTCGGCTTGTACAACAAAAGAAGCCGCCTGTTCTTTTTAATGACTTGATTTGCGGTGGTGCGCTTGCTGAATTCCATTTTTCGAAATTTCCATTTTTATGTGTGGTCACAGTTCATAAAACTTTACGATAATTTTTTATTTTCGCAAAAATGTATTTTTGTTCAAATTATTTCCATGCACGACATGCATATTTAAAGGTTTAGACTTTTCCAAAGCGCTCGACGAAGTTCAACGTTGCAGAAAAAAGCGCTTATATTCTAAAACTTGTTACGTCGCAGTTTCTGAAGTAAAAATGGTGGATTTTTTTTAAGGAAATAATATTATTTCAATGGTAGAACCTGGAGCACTTGACACCGTATTCGAAAACAATAGGCACGTTCAGATATTAAATATAGAATAGTCATGTGGCCGTGAGGTAGCTTGCTCGCTCACTAACCAGCGGATCTGGGTTCGATTCCCAGCGCAGCCGATCGTTTGATTGACTTGTGGCTTGTGGTACTGCGCGGAGGAAGGCAATGGCAAACCACCTCTGTATTCTGCCTAGTAAAACACAGGTGTCGGGGGATCGAGGGTCGGGGTCCAGAGACGGCACCCTGCTATTAAAACCAGTCAATGGACTGACTAACCAACCAGTCATGAAAAATACCCGATTCCCAATAGCGATGCCATCTGAAACGAATGTGTAGTGTGTGCCACCGATGCAATATTTTTTTTTTTGAACGCGACCTAGCCTAGCAGCATCAATTTGTAAAAATGGCGTCATGTTGAAGCGAGCGTGAAAATACACAAACGAACAAAAAGAAGAAAGCCACGCTTTAACGGGGAATGAGTAATGTTATTTTTTATCTTCCTCTTCTTTTTTTTTTTTTTTTTCCATCCTCCGTGTACAACTTGTTTTTTTGCATTGGGTGATAATAATTTTACTCGGTTCGAAGATTTAAATTCACGGTTGCCCTGCGTTTTCATTCGAAATGTCAAAGTACTTCGAGCAGGGGAAAGTTGGCTTTTTTCGTTTTGTCCGTGCGACCTGCAGCCTCGATTCTTAACAGTGCTGCAAAAATATTAAATAAGGAAATGCAAGGAAAAATAGCTATTTATTGACAAAACATTAAAAAACCTTTTATTTTCTTACCCATTCAAAAAAAAATTATTCAGCATCTTTGAAGAGAGAGCCCAGATTTGAATTTTCCGAATATTTTTATTTTTTCGTGCATAATTTTTTTTATACGAAATATTAATTACAGATGCAATTTAAAATATTAATTATGTATACTCATATGCTTAAGGATAGAAACTTACTGAAGAGTACTTACGAACGATGCTTTAATTTTTAGTTTCGGTAATCCTAACAAGCCCTACGCACCCCAGTTTCGAAGGATATTGAAAATTCCTAATGAAAAAGTCTAATATTGCATGTAATTTTCACGCTCACGTATATATATATGCATGCGCACTGAACGTCATTGGCCGTCATGCTTCGGTGGCGTACGCACTAGCCAAGATCCCCCAATAGATCCCCCAATAGCTCGGGTGGAAAAAAAAAGAACTGTTCTCGCCACCACTTTTAACTGCTCCCTCGACACAACCTCGGTCCATCCCCTCCCTACCCAGGTTCAGCCGTTCCGCCATATATTTTTTTATTTTCCAGCGAAAAAAAAATCGGATTCGCTATGCAACATTAAACGTGGCGTCCAAATGACGCCTCATGTTACCGTGGTTTTTAGTGTGGCGTTGTACGTTCAATTTTTATCTCACGTTTTTGACCACAAAATTTGGGAGTTTTTCGTTAAAAACTTAGGTGAGATATTCCTGGTATCCTCTTGGTTGCTTGCCTCTATTTGCTGTTGCCAAAACAAGAACATATTATCAAAAACCGAAACGAATTTAGACTACAATGTCGCCATGCGGTTGTAATTTGGATATTGCGGCCAACGTGCACTGTGGCTAATCGAAATGCATAAATTGGTCTGTCAAACATTTTGTATCGATGCCGGGTTTAAATCGATATTAATTGAATAAATAATACATATCTCTAGAATTTCTTCCTTAATAATTCAGCATTTAACTGCATACTGTACATGTTCCTTTATATTTATTTTTGTATCCCTCGTGTTGCATTAACAAGGTTTGATAGGGGCCAGCCTCGGATCAAATAAACCGCAGCCGGTTACAATCCCTGACTAGTCTACGACGAGTCGTGCGTGTATCGTGTATGAATAAATTTGTCACCGTTCAGCTCAATCAATTTTCTAATATATAATTTCTTTTCATCTTGTTTCAGGAAATTGAACATCCCGCGGCTACAAGAGTTCCCTGGCCGACACCTTTTGACGTCGTCAACCAAACCAGATGCTCAAGAAAACATTCGTCAACCGAGAAGAGAATCATGGCTTCCATTAACAGACACCAAACATCGATTGACATCGTTCCACCAACATCGGATCTGATTCTCTCCAAGGTGACGAGGCTTTCACAATGACATTTGGCTGCACAATATGGAGGATCCATCAAGTTTGCGGTGTGTACGCGTTGGAAAAGTCATGTGCTGAGAGGTTCGCATCTCGGCCATTAAATGTACCGGGTTCGTTATATTTTGACTTTCCCAAAAAAACAAAACAGGTCAATCAGAGTTTCATGTTATTTCATGACATTGCTGCTCAACAGATCGAGAAAAATAATGTACATACAAATATAGTTTTATAGTGAAATACAGTTGTCTCTCGGGGATTTCTTTATAATACCGACCAAATATGATTCTTTCGATATTTCTAGCCTACACTTTATGAAAGCTGTATTGCGAGTATGTGTATAGGCGTGGTGTGTTAAATTATTCATTGCTAATAGCTGCAATTATTACTGATCAATGTGTAATAATTGCAGATATATGGTTGGTTGTCCATGTTAGGTATGACAAAAAATTAAAGACAAAATTAAAGGCAGATCACTAATTTTCATAAATTAAAAATATATTCCCGTTGCTCTTTAACCACAAGATTTAAAGTTTCTGGTTGAATTATTCAAAATAACGTAACCATTGGTTTGTTTTAGCATTTCTCGTTTTTTCTTTTGAATTTAAAAGTTACGGCTTAAAATTATTACAAATAAATAATATTAATAATTTTTTTACCCGTGCGTAGGAGTGCATAAAATGCCATACACAGTATGTTTGTTACATACACTCAACGATAAAAATATAAATTGTCTTACCTCGAATTCCCTTCATCGTCGAAAAGTAGTCCAAAATTCAACCACAAAACTCTATCTGCAAATAAAATAATAAAACCCAATTCATTTTTTTTTGATAACGTATCAAAAATCATAATTAAATTATTTCAGGTCTGGAATACATAGTACAGTGTAGATTCTCGTTTGACCCATTCGCATCTACAGTGAGTGTTGTGACAATTTTCTTTTCTTTTTTAGTTAGGTTATTTAACCAATTCTTTTATAGCTCAGCATGAGTAAGATATCGCATATTACATGCGACACATGGTAATTTCTCGGGGATATTAAGATAAATGACGTGCCTATGAATGTGCCGAAAATACATTGGTAAACAATTGCTGATTTTAATGCACCAAATTGAGCACACTTGGGCATTCGTTTAACGTTCATCTAAAATTTTACGACTCAATTTTTTGTTTTGTACATAAAATTTCCGCTACATTCTTATATCCATCCATTAGATACAATAGTGATTTTCGAGAAGTTCGATTCATTCGTACAAATAATGTAAAATAAAACGCAGGAATTAGTCATTCAGACACAACCATCTACCAGAAAAAGTCAACAAGAACAAAATATGAACTCAAATATAATGTACTATATATTTTAGTGTAACATACTAAGTAAAAAGAAATCTATATTAAGCACCGTGTTTTTTTTTTATGTGAAAGCCTCTATATCGGTAACTGTACAGTAAAAAGAGAGCTATAATTATCCGACAGTATCCATGCCCGTCATGTTTTTGTGTACAGTAGTAATACATCGATCTCAAAGACGATTACACTATAATTTAAATGTTGTTTGGGCTTCGATTCCTAAAGATTATGTGCCTCTTAATGGGAGACGGTTTTTGTATTTGAAACTGTCATTTTACATTTTCTTTTGATGTGATGTGTGCTGTGCTCTCTTTTGTAGTAATTTTGTACATTTTTGTAAGAAAAAAAATATATAATCACAAAGAAATGAAATTAGATTTATAAAAATAAAAAAAGATTTTTTTCCTTCAATACACTTGAATTGTGCTTTGTTTCTCTCATTTGCTTGTCGTAAAAATAAAAGTATAATATGTTGAAAAAACGTTTATTAGATCATCAGTGAAAATCTATTGAAACGCTCTCGTTGCAGCATCGAAAACTTGCAATGTTGTTCAACTGCGAACAAAGAAATAATCTGTAATTGAAATACCTGTAAATTGAAATCCTTGGTTTATGGAAGCGCTATTACTGTTTCAATAATGACTCCCTTAGAAATATTATAAATTACGCAAAACAGTTTCATTTGAACGGGACATTTATTTCGAGTACTGTACGATTTGTTTTATTTTGTATAAAAAGATATAATTTTGAGAAAGATCTCGAATTGGGCAATCGTTGCAAGTTCCAATAACCTTGCAGCAACCTTGGCTGGTTGGCACCACTTTTATCAATTATCATAAGCACTCTAAAGGTGGCAGCGAACAGGCGTGAGATTACTTCCACGCTTTTTTGTTTCTACCCACCCTCCCCCCGTGTCTCCTCCCTAGCGCCTGTCCCAGGCTCTGTCGGTTTCTTAATCGATTGTCCAACTCACACAGGCAACTCACACAGAAAATCGCTGGCGAGAAAGTAGTTTCGCTTGAAGGCCTCCTGCGTTCGAGTCCTCCTCTAAATGGTCACTAATGGCTATAAAATGGCGCGATAAAAACACTCAAACGTTTCCTCTAATTACGCGCCGATTCACCGACATTGAACTCTACAAAGAAAAAAAATAGGTGAAAGCTGAAACGCGTATATGTAGACGGAAAACACCACCTGGCGGAAGTTCCGGTTCACGTTCTGTTCAACGCAACCCAAGTTCGATCGTGATTATCAAAGCAAATCGCAAGATCAAACGAATCAATATCTGTTGTGCACCCACATCAATGACAATATGACTGGTTGCACCTGTAAATAAGCACTCACTACTAGTGCTAACTTCACGTATGGTCAATGTCAATGTGACCGACTTCCCCTTAAAATAAGCAATCACTACTAACTCTACGCACGCTCAATGATAACGTCACTGGCTGCCCCTGAAAATAAGCAATCACTGCTTACTATTTTTTTGAAAAAGTGTTGGAACGTCTTTCAATTTTAAACCAATGGGGAACAACATCAAATATTGCTTGAAAGGGAAAGTGTATTCTGTATTTCTATGGCTCTCCGCATAATCTCTACACATAGAGATGCTATACTATTGCCAGCGTAGAAAAAATAGACATATTATTTTATGTACTCTGTTCGTCTTTCTTTTCGACGTTGTTCCAGAACATGCCACCCCAACTACTAACGAAATTGACGCCATTGGAATGGTGGTAATAGCTATAATAATTTTTAAAATGCCTTTGAAAATACAAAAAGTCATAGTGCAGGACGGAAATGATCAGCCTTTGACGTGCAACGAACCTTTTTTTCTTCTTCTCATGCCAGTGGAAAGTCGGTTGCTTTTAAAAATGCAATTATTCGTTTTCGAAATTCCACATGGGCGATAACGGTTTGTGATAGTGCCGTCAAGCAAATGTGTTTCGCGCGACTGCGGCAAAATACCTAAAGAGCAGTGGCGCCAAATTCGCAGTCGGGCGGGCCATCTGGCAGCACTAATTTTTTCCAGCCGAACGAATGATGCCAGACTACTGGATTTCGAGAAACATGACCAAAAGGCTCGTGCCTCATGATGAAAACCTGGCATTTTCTTACATGTCTGTGCCTTTGCCTCAGCTACAAGGATGAAATTGGCATAGTGTCATTGGATCCAAATGACCATAACATCAAAATACAAAGCCACGTTTTACATGCAGCGTTCCAGAGTTATGGAAAACATTTTAAGTGCTCGTTGAAGAGTAAGAAATCGTTACTACAAAATTAATTGAAGAACAGATTATTGATATGAATGATGGACGATGGCCCTCGGACAAAATAGTCTGGTTTGCCATTTATAAGAGTATATTGTTTATCATTTCTGATTAGATAAGAGCACCGTGGCATATTGAGGTGAGCCTACACAAAATAGGAATAATCACACAAAAGAACGAACACCACGGGCGCCCTCTGGTGTTATTTGTGAGCAGCAATGATTTACACGAATTTTTCAAATTTTTCAGCACTATTGACTAGTGAACAATGGACAGCAACCATCAATACTGGAACCGACTTGCAATTCTGGTATTGAAAGAAACCCGAAGAAGTCTGCCAGAAAAACAAGCTGATAGTTTCCAAATGTTTCTCCAGGAATAGGAAATGGGCTCCGTTTTTCTGTCCACTGTCCCTGTATACCAGCATAATGAGAAGACTACAAGAGGGGAAAAAGTCGAGGACACGTGAAAGAAAGAGGGTCATGGTATAGTGGAGGGGGAGGAGATAACATTATAGGGGAGGAGTTGACGAGAAAAAAAGAACTCAGTTCGTGTGTGTGTGTCAGGCGAGCTGGCCGCAACTGAAAATTTGGTGACTTGGTAGAGAATTTGTCCCGCTTTAAAATCGATCTGTAAATGTTTCCCCACCCTTATTTCTTCAAATTCTGACAAGACAAATATTTACAAAAAAAATTACATATCAAAAATAATAACAATCAAATATTGAGCATGGGTTTATCCAAGTCGGCTTGTTTGCCTTTTTGTGTTGCTTTTTCAAAACTAGAAGTGAAGCAACATTTAATTTTGGAGTTCCGTAGACTCGTACACATGTGTATGCATGCACAGTATATCGATAACTTACATGTATGTAACTGGTGTTGATAAACAAATTACCTCAAAAAAAAAAAAAAACTGAGCTCGTAAATCATTCAGAATACATGTGTAAACATTTGCTACTGTTTTGAAATAATTATTTTTGCAGCTTTCCGCAATAATTTTTTTTTTAATTGACACGTTAATTTTTGTTGTTAATGCGTACGCACAGAACCACGGTCAAAAATATCATGTCGTATGATCATGAACTTTCAATATATTTATACACTGTGTTACTTCTCAAGACACAATGAATGAGCTAATTGGATTTCAATATCGATTATCCAATATAATATCGAAATTCTTGCAATCGATCATAATACAACCAGGCGGGGGAGAGACAACTTCACGTACCTACTGTAGTCCACGGTACATGTACAAGCGAATGTACCTGAAAGTGCTTTTCCAGCAGAGTGTCTCTCCCTCTCGTGACACGTCTTTTTCCCCCAGCCCAAAATTCACCTTGACGCCTGGTCTGCCACCCCGTGGTGATTATCCGCTTCATCAATGCCAAAAACAGGGGGAACTCTCAGGGATGGTGATGGGGGAGGGGGTTTGCAGAAGGGGATGAGAGACAGAGCGTTGAGCGACGTCGTCTGTGGGATCTCGCATCCATTACATACAGCAAGTACTTTTTTTGTCGTTTTGGTGGCACCATTTTCGAATCTTTTTTTAAAACACCATTTTCTCTCGCTCAAAAAATTTTAAGAGGTAAATCAGGAGACGAAAACAAGTTTCGTGTGAATGCTCACCATTTTCCGGGCGAACATAAATTCACAGTTTAAATATTTTACGAGCAGAAAATGCAAATTTATTTGACAGAATATGAAATAAAAACAGCTTCGCCCATTTCAAATTTGAAGCGCAAAATTTGTGAAACGAGCTTTTACACTTTTCACCTTAGAGCTCGAAAATAACCATCTAAGAGCCTGTCAGTTGAAACAGCTGTCAGGAGATTTCCAAGTAGTTCCTGAGTCGCTGTCAGTGTTTAGGTGAGTTTTCACGGGGGCGGAGAGAGTACGGCCAAAGACGAGAGGGGGTGGGTGGGTAAGGGTGATGTGGGTGAAATGTGTCAGGTTTTGATCTGGGCATCGTCAACGGGTGAAGCGGGCAGCGGCCTTGGTTGAGTACACGAAATCTTCGGAATACCGCCCCCTTCCCCCCCATCTCCTTTTCTCCAGAGAGGCCACTTAAGCAAGTGCTCTCCACTTAATGGTGCTTGACGTCCGCTTTGGCCACTGCTCAAGAATACATATATTCTTTGCAAGTTTTTATCTGAAAACTGCAGAAGCTTTTTGCGAGGATGCCCACTCGCATTTCACCAGCCGGCAAGACTCTACTTCCTGCTGGAGGTGTGTCAAAGTTCGCCTTAATTAGTTGCGCAGATGTGTTCGTTGTGACGTGCAATACGAGCGTTTAAGATGAACGCTAATTGAACGTTATACAAAAGTTTCTGTTTTTTTTTTAGTTTTGGTAACTCTCAAAAGTGTGCAGCGCGTGCAGCACTCAAAATGTTCATATTTTTATGAATAAATGTTTTTGCAAACGACTTTAATAAAATAGAAATGACAAGAATTGGTGAAATTGATTTGAGCAAAAGATGAACAAACTCTTCCAAAACTAGTCCGACAAATAAACAGACATACGCAATTAGAATTAAAAAAAACTAAACATGAAAAATTAATTTTTTCGTTTGAGTTAGGCGCGGTGAGGCGCGGTGTACTTCTAAATTTTGCTCACGATTTACCCTCTATGTTACCTATTTGCGTTTACGGTGCATGCGAAATGACATTATTTCATTCATTTCATTTCATTGTTCAGATGAAGTATCAATCGTCTGTTACATGGTTTACTTAAAAACTTTGTAAGCTTTTTCACGTTGTTTGTGGAACTTGTTTAAATATTATTTTTGTTGCTATTTTTCCTATTGAAATTAAGGGATAAATGTACGAGTAAATTTTCGATTAAAAATCGGGGATTGTTAGTTTTTGAAAATGTAAAAACGAAAATGTATTCGCCATTATCTAAAGGCTATAAAAGGGTTTATTAAACTTCCCACAAATGTCTAATGGTCCTAGCATTTTTCGCCATATTTAGATGGCCTTAGGCAAAGAGGCCGGCTGTGCGTTTGGACTCAATCGGTTCTCATGAACCCATCTATCATCTGGAATGGCCGCAAGAAGAAGCAGTTAAAAATAGCAATTACGCCGAAAAGGAGATTGAACGGGCATCGAAAAAAGCTGACAAAGATTGATGTCGGAACGGCGAACGCGACCAAAACGAGCGCCGCAACCACAAGCAAATTCAATCACGATTCACGATTCAAGTGGAGAGGCTTCCTCGCACCGTGACCGTGGTACCCAAATAACCTCTACTTCGACCTAATGACGGGTCGCGCCCAATTCAATCTAGGTTGGATTAATCTGTGTGAACTGAATATGACCGGTCGTTCCCTCGCCAATGCCATAGGAAATGAGAATGGCACCACGAATGACAAATTGTCAAAACAGACATCCGTCACTTTGACATTAAAAAAATGAAGCCTTGCACTCAATGCAGCAATTCAATAACACAACAATGCATGGAATATATAAAAAAAAATTTTTGCAATTCATAAAAGAAAAACAAACAAAATAAAAAGTGGTGATGCATCACTCTCGGGCATTTAAATAAATGATAGTCTATTTATTTATTCGACAGACATCCTGGCATGCCCTGTACTTGTACAATTGAAATTTTATTTGGGCGCCAGACTGCAATTTAAAAATTAAAAAAATATATACACTGGCGCTTAAGCCTGTCCGAAGACAGGCAGCACTTTCGTCTTTCGCAGACTTATTCGAATATATATATATTTTTTTAATTCACCATAGCGCCTAGTGCACTACAGGATTACTGCACCCTCGTATATCTGTGGAGATATGTGAGGGGCAGGGAAGGGAAGGGAATAGGGATGGAAGCTGGAATAGCCAGACTGCAGGATCCACCCCCTAAAGGCGGTATTTCACTAGGCGAATAATCGCGGCGAATGCAGCTAAAACGCGTAAATTTCAACAGCACGTGAATTGCAAAAAATGCAAAATTGCAACTGCACGTGGGCTGCGAATGCATACGCAGCTAATTCGCTG
>JAUJYS010001864.1:0-16171 GCA_033995665.1 Melogona broelemanni | reverse complement strand
CGCATGCGTATGCGCGCGCGCGCGTTCCGCTACACCGTACGTCCGATAGAGCGTATTTTCTGGTCGCTCATGTCATGGATGTGTAACCTTGCCATTTTAATCTAATGATGGTATGCTTTTGAGCAATGAGATGCACACCAATTAAAAAGTCAATTGTAATTTGTTTTATATTTTCGTCGATAATTACTTAGTAATAGAATAATTAATGACAAGTAATTACAATCTTACTAGTGTTATAGTAGATATAACGGCCATCAGCACAGCCGCACCTCCGTACGCCTCCTCCAGAGCATGCAAGGTAATTAGAACAGTTTTGAGAGATGGTCTTAGCCACATTGGAACTGCATACACACATGTCAGCCTGAAATTTATAAATATACATGTTTTAAAAAGAAAATTGTTAAATATGCCAAATCGGCGACGGATACGAGTAACCAAAGTCGGACATTAAACGCAGTTACAGCATTACAGTTTTATTCATCATATTAAACGCAGTGATTCAAAATAACCCTGACAATACCAGAATTGCTGCATAGTAGACGTCTGACAGGCCGCAAAAATTCAGGCACATTTTCAAATTCATCCCCGTAGATTGGTACTCGTATGTCGGTGGCACTAGATCAGTTTCGTTAATAAATCCCAGGTGTCGTCCTGGAACTAACAAAATAATGTTCAGTGATTAGAATAATAAATTCGAAAATAAGAAACAGAAGATAACAATGATTTTCAGTTAAATACCAACGTCCGGTGACATTGTCGGTGGTAGCACGGTGGTAATTTGTAGGCTCGGAGCATCGTAGAGCAATACATGCCATAAAATGCTTCGAAACACAACCTATTTGGACAAACGATAATGACAATATTACAAGAATTGAACAACAAAAAAAAACACACACACGAAATAATTCAAAGCAATTTAGTAGGGAAAAATATGATCAACAAAAAGAAATGCACTTACCACCAAAACCATTGCAAAGTAATTCGCTAAAAATGCCATCAGTAACTATTGTCAATCACAGCTCAAGCAACTGAACAATAATGTGTTGTGGTTTGGTGTTGAGACATTGTTTTTAATATTGTTTTGTTTTGCTGCAATGGTAATGTTTTGTTGTTTACATGTTGCTGTTTTGCCGACCAAGTAGCCTAGCAATTTCAATATTTGATGATGGTATTCGTATTAACGAGAAGCAAAGTGTAAAATTCAAAAACATAAAATACAGAACCAACGCGTTCTCTCAAGGTGGCAACTTCGAATATTTGTGTTTTAAACGACCATACAAATATTTAATTCATTTAGTATTGGCAACGGTTTTTGTCAGGAAGTAACAGACCGTTTCTGATCGATTTTACGCCAACATAAAAAAATAATAATCAATAATGACCTAATAATAATTACTAAATAATGTAATCATTTGGTGTTAATTTACTCACAAAAGTAATATTTCTTTGGCACCTGATTTCAATAATATTTTACAAGTATAAACGAGTACATAATTAATCTAGCAATTTCCCATATTCTAATATTTAACCATTTACTTCGGAATGGAAGTAAAAACGAGACCCGTGCCTGTACGATTTAAGGTACACGTTAAAGATCCCTACCTAAGATAGCCTAGGTTAGGTCAAAATTACCAGGTCGCGTCCTGGGGGGCTTTGAGACGAACACGTTTGTAAGCCTCCTTAACAAAATTTTTAAAAAATATATTTAACCATATTCTTAGCATTTCTGGTGTATGAATGATGTGATGGGATGATAAGATGTATGAATGATATGATTAGTTTGAATGAATTATAAGAGTATTGAGGTTATAACGAACCTTTCTTTTTGCAATACACTTGTCACCCAATCCGCAGAGCAATATCGGTTGCGCCAATGTCTTTTTTTTCGGGAAACACGACAGCCATTTGTTTGGTAAAAAAACATACCCAAGGCGTAGGCGCATGTCGTCGGTTATCATAGTTGGGAGACATGTGGCCGACGACGCAATGAAGTTTCATTCATTAGCGATATTTCGATGGATGTGTTTTTTTCAAAATTCTAAATGGTGGTAATGTTAATATGAAAATGGGGACTTGGCGCAGGCTCTTCTTCACGTGCGTACGGTGGCCAGATGTCGAATTTTAACGACATTTGGCTGACAATGTAAAACAGCTGCGGCAACCGCATGCTCTATATGCGCAGCGATCAATTGTATATTTGTCTGGGTTTCTAATGTAAATGAATATCGACTACTGAACTCATGGTAGTGCAACTACTACATTAAAGGATCTAGCCGTAAATATTATTAGCGCAAGGTACTGTAACGCTTCTTTTCTTCATATCTGTAACCCACAATTGTAAAAACATACCGGTATGTGCATTTATTCGAATTAAAATGAGCTGTTTAAAATACAACCCACTATGTCGTTACCGATAAAATAACAATCAAACACAGTTGTAATAAAATATCAGGAGGAGAGGGGGGAAGAAAACGTTTCCAATTTATTTAAATGCTAACTTAAAGACCAGTACCTGCACTACTCAGCAAAACAAGACTTCTGCTTTTGAATGTTATCTTAAGGCACTTTAATAAAGATAATTGTTTAACGTAAGACAACAGATCAATTGTTGAAAAAGCAATTTTGTCCCGGCACGTCACGTCATTTTGAAATTGTTCTCTCCTAAAGGTAAACTGATGCATTGCGTCGAAGTCCTTCTGGCAGTGTTGTTGTTTTGGATACCATTATGTACGGGGCTAGGGTGTTACCAGCTGTTCTACGAGGATTTGGGCGCCGACCACACCATGTGCCTTTACAGCGGATTCGTAATTAAAATTTTGATATATTATTCGGTTAAATAGTTGATCGAAGCAACTTTAGGCAGTTGATAACAAAACAATTAATTTTTACGATTTAAAATTTTATAACTCACGTGATAATGTTGATGACTTCGTAGGGCTGCTCGGTGATGTTCTCTGAAATCACTGACGATGATAAAAAGCTGATCGTTAAAATCCACAACGAACTTCGAAGAAATGCAAATGCCCTGCCGGTGGTAAATACCTAAAATAGAGTGCAATGTTGATGTAGTAAATGAAGATCATCAATTTTTAATCACGACAATGTTCGACAGTACGAATCATGTTTTTTTTATTATTTTTTAGAAGGCATTTCTTATTATTTTGTTTAAACATAGGAATGGGATGAAGAGCTAGCGGATATCGCTCAAACCTGGGCCAACCAATGCAAATTCGATCATGATCAAAATCGAAAAATTCGTGAGTTGCTGCGATTTACAAATTACGATAGTTACGATGGTTAATTATTCTTGAATTTAACTATTTTTAACATCCTGCCTACCTAAACCTCAGAGTTGAAAGCATATTTCTTATGGCAGCATCAATATCAAAGATTATTTCACTATAGGATGTACAGAGTGTATTTGGATGCATTGCATTATAGTCAATATGGACCTATATTTCTCTAAACAACGATTTGGAATGACAGCGTAAAACAAATTGGAAAATGCTGTTCCACACCTGTATTGTGCATTGTTGTCATTTAAATAAGCGATACATAGGGACACGAGGGGTATAAATCATGTAGTGATTGACACTACAGTGATTTGAAGAAAGAAAAAGATTGTAGTGGATGGCGGATGTAATACTTAGGGCAATTGACATTTCATAAACCTTTATGAAGATGAAGTGTCCGGTTCAGCACCGAAATAAAGCTTTAATAAACACTAAAATAAGCTTTTGAATTCTATGTCCTGGGAGTCGTTTGTCTATATATTTTTTCCAAACTCTAGAAATTGTTCTATTACATAAACCTTTAGTTCTACCAAATTTATGATTAAAACAACTGTTTCCACATTACGTTAGATCGGTTCGGTAAAGCGGTGGAGGTGGGACAGAACATTGGCACCAGCGGTACTGTACAGCCGCCGTTGCCAGACTACAAAGAATTCATCATGCAGTGGCACGCAGAAGGCAAGGATGTGACGCAAGTGCGCGAAGAGCTGGGCGCTTGGCATTACAAACAGGCAAGCCACTTTCAAAATAATTCCATGAAACCAGTCGGTGTTTACTTAGGTAGTTTGGAAGTCAAACTAAATTTTAATAGATTATGCTTTTAATTTTAAAACATTTATATGTATTGCACATTTCCGAAAGTAATTTGGCAGCACAAACAAGCGTTAATATACTTGTACATTACATACAGTGTAAGTCCTGACAATGATCAAAATTATGGTAGCCTGTCCAAGTATTAGTATTCATTCTCGAGATGGACTATATTACACGTTAGCACAAATCAACAAAACATCTTTAATAAAAAAAGCGGTGTGGTATACCACTGGTGGTTTGCTTAACGTCATAATATTGAACAGTCGAAGTCATTGTTTGTTTTTGATGGCGCAGTTGGTTATTCAATAGTCGATGTCTTTGTTTATTTTCTGTGGCGAAGTTGGTCTTCCCACCGACGGATAAAATCGGCTGCGGTCTGTCCTACTACAAAGAGAGCGGATTCAACACCTACCTGTTCGTCTGCAATTACAATCCGGCCGCCGGTGACGTCACAGCCGCCGCCATGAAGACGCACCGGCACTCCGTGGCCGAGCCCTCGTCACCCAACCGTCCAGAAGGATTCGAATCAATCGAGGCGCCGGAAAAACCGCTGAAGCCGGACGAACCGTTGGTACCGGGATCGGTTGATATTTCGGCGTGGCAGCAGAATTCATGGTCGCCGCCGTCCTCGGTCCAACTAAAGACGAACGCTATGAACGATTTCTACGAAACGTCTTTGCAACGCCAGTCGCCAAGAATGAAGACTTCATTGAATAGCGGGTTTAACGGACGGAGTATATTCTCATTTAATACCAATGAATACCAATGAGACGAGTTTATTTCTCCCAATGCTCATTTTGACATGTTTTGATTATGTGTCCACGTTAAAATTCTGATTCCAATTAATTAACTATGGACAACAATCGCCGAAGCATCTGTACATCGAATTACTAAAAACAATTTAGATATTCCAATCTAGCTAATAAAACCTTTTAATTTACAAAATTATTTTTGGGGTTAAGTTTCTTTTTTGTATGCTCATTACTTAGATTTTTAAGCGGCTTGCATCCGTAGACGTTAGTTAACATCTTAAAAAGTTAAAACAAAATTTAAATAAGCTAATTTAGACGTTTATCGCCATGAATACGTACTGGAGGTACTCCTTTTTCTAAAACTGAATTTCGAGCACCGTAATAACCTTACTCGTTTATTCGTTAGTAAAACAAATCACTAAAAAACACAAAAAAAATAATAATCATTGTTTGCTCTCATAATATGCTAAAATTATAATAATCCACTGACAAATAATAGCAAATTGCTTTATTTTCCACAAAACGTTTGAAGAAAAAACCAGCAAGGTAACTTGGTAACAGTAGAAAACCTTGTTTATCTTTAATAGTTGCAGCCAATTTTTGTTTTGAAACATTGACACCCCTATAAGAGCATCCAGCACTGTCAAACGAATTTTTAACACAACAATATTTTTGGTAAACGTAGCATAAAGAAAATTCGTAAGCAAAGATTCTATAATTCTCTTTTATTTTTTAAACAATGCAAAAAATGTACAGAAAACCGTTATATAACTTTCGATACCTTGTATCGTTGTTACGGTGATTTCTGAATTGGGTTGCTAGGATATCGGGAAAATGAATTTTAAAAATTTGGGAAGGTTATATGTGATGTCACGAAAAGTCCACGCATTACAATTGAAATAGAAACTCATCACACTATTGCTTTTTTGCAATCATTATAATGTGTTTCTGCTCCATTTATATTACATCAGACTTGATTCGTGAACTGACTAGGCTTTGGTTATTTCAGAGGGATCTGTCAAAATGAGGTCTTGGATTATAAAAGATGAATAATGATTCCAGACGGGATGAAATACGTGTACGAAATGATGGTAACATGACAAATGTATTAAAAAACAAAGAAATATTGTTTGGCTACAAAGTCAAATGAAATTATAAATACTTCACTAGATAGCATACCTTCGTCGTAATGGTTAAAAAAAACATGCTATTTAATTATTATTTCGAATAACCTAAATGTTTATAAAATTTATGTTCACCATCTGTAGTTGTTTAAAATCCGAAACATTACATCTCTATCGTTGTGTCGTTAGTGTCTTTAAACTTTCTTCGCATTACATCTAACAATTACTTTAATTTCCGGACATATAAAATCAGTTCATTAATTTTTTTCAGAGAAGTTGTTTAATTTTGTGGAAGATCTGCTATCTAGTGTTTGTTTATAGGTGAACAGAGATGTTAAAACGAAATTTATTTTTGAAATCCGCATTTAAAAATGCACGCGCAAGCCCTTATTGGAAAAGAAATCAATGTTATCACAGGAAGACTGCAGGACATAACTGAAACATTCGGAATGTATTTTTTTTAAACCCCACCCACCTTTTTTTTTGTCTTTCTTTCTTTCTTTTAAATGGAATATAGTAGACTATGTGTACGAAAGATAACTAAGTCATCGTCAAACCAGAACGAGGTGACAATCTTTAACGCCATTCTATCCCCAACACTCTCTAGAAAATTTAACTTGTTCTCTTCCCGCAGAACGAACGATTCGTTTCAGAAAGCCTTTCGAGTTCGAAACGCACTCGTAAACTGCTAATTGGAATGTGGCGGAAATTCATTGAACGTAAACCAACTTTGCCACTGCAAAAGAACCAAGGGTTCAATCACATATTCGATTTAAATTACCGGCCGCAGCGATATATATTTTTTCTTCTGATCACTAGTGAATAATACAGATCTCGTATCGGACATATATGTGAGGGGTACATTTTTATCAGTACCCCAGAATCGAATAAACAGTCGGCGCCGGGAATCGAACCCAGGACAACGTTTATCTCATTAAATGTACCGTAAATCAATTGCATAATCAGATGATTGGAAAAGTTTTAGTAAAGTAATTAGCAATTGATAAATAATATGTAAAAGTTAATGAGAAGTAGCTTTGAAAGATTATTCTACATTAACTTCCACAGATTGCTTTACAGTAACTAATTCCTTCAGAATAATTGTTCAAATAATTTTTCCAAAATTTTCAATATGTAAATGATTAATGTAATTTTCAATAAAGTGTAAATCTGCGCCAGTGCATTTGCGAATATTTACATTTTATTTGTATTTATACAGTTGCACTGTGGTTTACGTTCTATGCCCGCTCTTTTTTTATAACAACCATGTTCGTTTTCCAAAATCATTTCTCGCTACACCGAAAAATGTCAACAAATAAATAATAATACAATTGCGGATTAGTCGATGAGATTTCGGTGAAACATTTTCACGTCAGTATCAAACATTTGAGCAACCAGTATAGCAATACCTAAACTCTAGATTAGATCAACTGTATTTGAATCCCCATTGCCTTCAACAGTTTACACCAAAAAAATGAGTCATTTCTCGACTATAACTAAGTGTTGGAGTTTCAGGGAGAGGAGGAGGAGGGATTGTTAGAATTATGCATATACACAGACGAGTCTTTACATTGGTTCTATATACAGATTCGAGATCAACGGTATTCGTTCGTAAACACGATATCTCATGTCAACTGTTTGGCTTTGAACAAGTGGCTAAAACTCCAAATTAAATCGCAAACGGGAAAACGTGGAAACGAGAAAGATACATTTGAACGAAAGAACATAATAGTATAATTTTATAAAAATGTAACATTAAAGTATAAAATATAATTTAAAATAAATAATAGGGTTTAACTAAAATATCAATTAGGTAAAATTATTCAAAAGTACGTTGAAGGAATGCACCACATTTGGGTATAGCCGGTTCATACGTACATTCTATCCATTGAGGCATCTTTAATTGTGACCAAATTCCTGCATTATCATTAACGGCACTGCTAAAAATGCGCGTGAAGTTGGCAGTGATAGCTGTAAAAGATGGATCGTACCCAAAAACTTGTAGTTTAAAATGTTTCACTGATTTACATTCAATATTTTGTCTTTATGATAAGAAAATTCGTTTCTGATGTCTATGTTTTTAGCAAGCTGCTGTGGGTGCGAACCTGTATTCTGTGTTTTTTAAAACAACCTTTCACATACTTTCGAATATTCCAAACTTTGGAATGAAAGTAGTTGATTGCAAAATCGCTTTTTATTTAGTCTTGCTTTACAAAACGGTCTATACCAAGATTTTCTGATGACTTTTCTACTACAGTATTCTGATGAGCAATCGCCTCACAAAACAATAAATAAATGTTAGTAAAAATCAATTACAACTCAACCATTTAGCAAACAGACGGTCATATGCTTACCACTTGATCGCTACGATTATGGTCATTTATCATCAAACAAATCAACATCAACAAAATACATACCTTACTTCCACCGATCGGTACGAGCTGTCCACCACAAAACATAATCAATTCTCAGGTCATAATCGTAAGTGAAAACAAAGGTTAGTTTTGCTTTTACATGACACGTTAACAGCCAAGTAAACAAATGTAAAGAGGCCTCTTCTGGCCCCCGTGATCTCCGGTCTGTCAATTTAGCTGCAATCCCGCGTCAAATCACAACTTGAGCCGATGTCCGATTGTAGATTCGCGATGTCTTACTTCTTGGAATGTGCATTAACGTCTTTTTTTGCACAAAGTGGCGTGGCTAGGTAGCTTTCTCGGGATCGCACCCTGTATTCAGGAAGAGCCCTCCTCGGAAAATAAAATTGAGTCTTTTAACAACCTTTTTCCATTGCCATTCCATTCCAACCTATGCTCCATTCTTAAATTGTCTGCGTCCATTTTGTCGTCCTTCTCAAAAAAATAATTCAGAACGCCGTTTCGAATTTTATTCTCAATCTCAGCAATTTCGATTTTCATAAATTGCAGATTCATTTCATTTGGCTGTCGTAAATCTCATTGGGGTTTTTGCACTGACGATGATGATTGACCGGTTTTGTCCTCTGATGACCTTAGCGGGAGCCACGCCACTGAAATGACGTTATCACCAGGTGGCGTTCTCGTAACGTCCATTCCTGGAATGGGGGCGACTCGTCGACACTAGGTTTCGTGTTCACGCGAATACAATTCCTCTCGCCAACAATAATACTATATAGTTTTTTCTGTCTCTTTTTTTTTTTTCACAATATTATTTACACGCGAAACACACTGCGAATCGCAGGATTGTTTCTTTGGTTATTACGCCACCTGGTGAGAGAATAACATTTTTCAAAATGGTCAAAGACTAGATTTTCGTGCCTATACAGAGCGACCATGGTGGTAGTCTTTCACACATTCATTGGCTTCGGCGCCATCACTGCCTTGGCGAGCGAAAAGAGGGTAAAAGGTTTAGAAGGGTTTAGAAGGTATACTGAAAACTAAAAATCATTTTCCCTGATCAAACATACTGAAATAAATAACATATTGAAATAATACTAAATACAAATCGAAATAATAGTAAAACAAATAAAGCAATACTAACAAAATATATCGAAATAATTAAACAAATTAAACATAGCTAAAATTGGAGACTAATTATTAAACATTAAAAAAAATTTAACAAAATTAAAATAATAATGAAAACCACATTGAAATAAATAAACAAGTTAAGCATAATTAAAATAACATATTGAAATAAACATATAGGAAAGAGCAAGCGCAGTGCGAATTGTTTTGAAACGTTTCATAAACAAAGGGCATAAGGTAATTCGACAAAATAAAAATTAGAACTATTTTCACAAATTTCCGATACCTACCTTTGGATGATTTTTTCTGACTCTCCCCATATTTTAAATAATCATCCTCTGTAATATGAGGAAATTCTTTGACGAATGACATGAGATACCCGCCAAAAACGTTTTTCAAATAATGTGCTCTCTATTTGTTTGACATCTTCAAACAGTTTAACAATTTATTTGGCTAGCGTGTGCTCGTGAAAGCGGCAATGACTACCGATTCATAAAATGCCAAAAAATCTTGACTGGAAAAAGTACTTACACGCTTGATTGGTAGTCTTATTGCAATCTCGTTGGTCCATTGTATTTTGGCCGATGAGAGATATTAGCTGGACATATCAAAGGACCTGCGAAAATTGAACGCAAAAAAGTGGATTCCATCAACGCTTCTGGTATAAGCAGTTTTTTTTTCGAATATTTGTCATGCCTAAAACAAACTGTACATCGTTAAAAATGGACAAGTCATGACATGATTGTAAACAAAGTTATAATGTAAATAGTTTTACTGTTTAGTAATCAAACCAAACTATTTGTAAGTCTACTGTCAAACATCTTTCATGCTAGTCTCAGAAATACAAGAGGGCATGCAAGATTATTACATTCCCTTTGTATCTATGTCTATCGACAGGCATACGTAAAAATCCCAGTCTGGTCAAGCATGTTGATCGATCCAGGGGCACCCTTGTCAATGCAGTTATGATTGGCTGTCTCCGATCACAAAAGAGGAACTGCTACGGTCACACTGAAGTAGTGACCACCCGCGCTCGGAGCCTGTCACACGGTCGTGGTTCAAAAAACAAAAAATACCTGAGTTTATATTTTCATAGCTATTTTCAGTGTAATCTGCGCCAGGCATATCTTCGTAAGATGTTGGGAAGACAAATGTGGTTTCTGTGGTTAGACACTCTCCTCTGTTATCCCTAAAATCAAATAGAATAGGACTTACTCGGCTGTGGTGTTGATATAATACTCGGTTAACAATTTGCCTGTCTTCACATTGAAATGTTGATATTTTTAGCGGCGTGGGACTATTTTTAATTTTTGATTGAATTTTGTCTTTTTGGAAATAAATGCAATTATATCTGTATAATTTTTTTTACTTCGGGTAAAATATTTAGTTAACACACAACATTTTAAAAAGCATTAAAAGTACGCTCGTATCATTAAATTTTGCGTCATGGTTTCAGCAATTTTAGGAGTTAACACACACAATTTAATTTGTGTAATTTTAGTATTGAACACACAAAATTAAAAAAAATTCTATTACGCTGTATTGCTTTTCCAATTTTCACAAAAAAAAGGTTTACACAAAAGGATTTAAGCCAAATGATTTCAACAGCGTTTCTGGTTCTCTGAAACAACGCAAATATTATTATTCCAAAAATAAAAACATAAAAGTGCTTTGTTGTTAACTGATAGTGTCATGTTTTAATTGTAACATCTAAAAAACATTTCTAACAAAATTATGGTGTGCTATGCATTAAAATGCTCAATTGATCTGTGGCAGAAGCGAATATTGTTACACTACGTCGTATCGATCCAAATTTTACTCGATACATCTACACAAGAATTTTTGCAATGCCATTGACAAAGCAGTGCCTCTAAATCTGATCCTAACCGGATGTAAGCGTGCATTTCAAGAAGCAAAAAATAATACGTAGGGAAGGATTGACATGCTTGAATTTTGCTAAACAAAATAAAAGCGAAAACAGTGAAACGTGCCATACTCCGCTAGAAATGTATTACGTATTTTTTTAATGTGTTCAATAATTTATGTTCAAATATATATGCAACTTTCTTACCGGAGCAAATGTTTACTGTTTGATTTGACTGGTGTCGGTGCTTTGCCATTGCCCTGGCAGGGGTCAAAGTTCGTAGGTGGTCCTGAAAAGAAATCTAAATTGCGTTAAAGTGTGATTTTTTAGGTCAACTACAATCTAATTATTCACATAACAGGTCTGTGTTTTTCTAGGAGTTTTTATTTATTACAGTATCGCTGTTTCCTAACAATAACAAAAATTCACGAATCTTACCTAAATTGTTTTTGTACAAAGTTGATGAATCCGACATAGGTGGCGCTGTTGGTATTGGCACGGGATGAGGTACTCGCATGCCCCTTCCGTAGGGATCGTGGGTAGGCGTTCTAAACCCTATATAGAAGAAAACGGAATCATTGTATTTGCGAAATACTAGTAGATCAATTTGTGTGTTTAAAATAACTTAGTATATACGTGACCATGAGCATGTATTCTCAGTTACACGAATAAATTACCTGATTGGTATGGCTTCGGCCTCGCGAACCTCTGGGGAGTCTGACCATTCATTTTACATGAATTTTCGTTTGGCTCAGACTAGAGAAAATAAATAGACAGTAAATTTTCTCGAGTAAAACTACCCACATTTGAAAAACGCAAAGCACAAAAGACAACACTAAATTCATCAAATAGTTCAACTTGATGAGTACCTCTGTTGGAGATGTTGCATGATTGTTAAACAATGTCATTTCTTGGTTAGTGAGATGAGATGTTGCATAAGGCGTTAGGTTAGTTTTTTTCTCTGTATAAAATGCAAACGCACCCATGAAATTATTAATTTCAATGAATGATAAAAAAGGGACGGTAAACCAGATAAGGTCAAAGAGAATATTAAATATGTTAACAGTCAGTACAGATGACAATAAAGGTGACAGCAGGGTGCAGAGGATACTAATAAAATTTGTGCATCACAAGTGTTACCTTTATTCGTACCGAAATATCCTTTCCCGAAACGGTTCTTTTCGGGATTTCCTTTCAGATAGGCGAAGCTGATGCCGCCCGACTCTTTGCGGATGTCTCGCTTGTTCATATTGCGTTTATTTTGATCTCCACCTTGAGCACCTGATGAAAAAATGTCACCAATTTGTTACAGCATTTCCCAAATTAAAAGTTGACGCAAACTCGGCAAAAACGTTAATTTTTCTATCAAATAAGACAAATTGTACCTCTTTTCCTCCGCTGTTGCCGCTTCTTCCTCTTGACGCAGAGACAGATGACGATGAGGACCGACAGCAGCGCAGTGACAGCACTGGCGGCGGCAACAATTAACCACTGGTCCCAGTCGGATAACAAACCCTGCGTCTCTACAAAGCCCTGATCGGAAACAATCTCCGGTGCAATGGTTCCTGTAAATTTAACACATTGGAACGTGACGATTTTCTGTTAGGATTTCCAAGTAGTATTTGCATAGGTGGCATCGTGGAAATAATCAGTAATTAAGGTGAAAAAGGAAAATTAACGTATTTAAGCAGATGATTCTCGTGTATACTGCTGCATAAAGCGTCCCTATATGAATACAAAAAAAACACCCTAAAACCATAAAAACCCTATTACCCCATCTCAACCACAATTACCCCATCTCAATCTATAACCGTTAGAAATCTATACTGTCGATCAGCTGCGGTTGATCAATCGAAAAATCAAAAAGGGTTTGGTTTGTCAGTTAGATGGTGGTGCAGGATTGTGAGCACGTTACCTCCGGCACTGGTCAGGGTGGCTACGTCGAACTCGGCCACGGATGATCCGGCGCTGTTGTAGGCCACCATGCGCAGGTTGTACCAGGTAGCCGGAAGCAGATCCGGAACGATGAAGTGCTTCTCTTCCGGCGTGATGCTGTCGGAAATGAGCAGCCACTTCTTGCTGGTTTTGGTCTTGTACTCCAGCGTGTAGTGCACGATTGGGCAGCCGTTGCTGATCCAGGAGTTGAGATGTAGGCCGATCGAATTGACGCCCTCTTCGATCAGCTTCGACTTCTCCGGAATAGTCGGACCTGATACAATGAAGTTTTGTTTATTAATAATAAAAAAACAGATAAAGCACCACAGGGACAAAAGCAAAAGTAATAATACAAAACGCCTGACTTGTCTGAAAATGCGTTATCAATTTAGAGATTAATTTTTGATGGCAACTTTAACAATAAAAAGAAAATATATCGTCAAAGCATTTGATTTTTGATATGTATTTTAATTTTAAATATTTAATTTATGAAAAAACAAAAAAATTTAAAAACCAAAACAATTGACATTTTTGCAATTTTATATTTCGATTAAACGTTATTACAAACCTTATAACAACTGTACAACAATAACTAAATTACAACATTTGCAATTTAAACATATGCAATAAATAATCTTTCATTAAAAATTATACACATACCAGCTCCGTCGGTTGACGATTCCAAAACCTGAGACATCGTGCCTGTTCCCAGTCTGTTGTAAGCGGCCATCGATAGCTGATATTTGGTTCCGCATTTCAGGTTTTCCATTTTGAAAGTCAGGGCTTCTCGCGAAATATTCACATATTCGATTGGCGTTGACTCCGACTTGTATTGCAACAGGAAACCTATAAGAACGCATTCAAAACGTATTCAAAATGGCTTCAATCAATAAGTCCACCAAGGCACCATCATAAGCGAAAGCGTTTGAAGAATTATAACCAAATGAGCGTTTAGATGTTTGAGACTAATTTACCTTCGACCTTCAGTCCACCGCTTTTTCCAGGATTCCACTTGATCTCAATGGAAGTTAGGGTCGTTGTCACGACTGTCACCTCTGGTGGATGAGGCGGTTCTATAACAAAGTAGACAATACCATTAGTTAGCACATTTTAATACCGTACATATTTTTACTTGAATACTGTAACTAAGCAAATGCAGGTTCACGCAGTTCAAATTGTACTAATGTTTCAGGTCTACCTAGTCTCTTAATTCGCAAGAAGTGCCAATTATATTTACCGAGTACATGGACGTCATAGGAAATTTTATCTTCACCAAATTCGTTTTTGGCATGGCAAGAATAACTTCCCGCATCCTCTCCGCGAATATTGAAGATGGTGATGGCTCCATCTTGGTGGATCTGAACTCGATCCGACCCCTTGATGGGCTTGTCCCTGGAACCAGAGTGGAAACAAAGTCATTGTGAATCGGGAAAAAAATATCAAGCAAAATAGGCTACGGTTAGGCTATCTTTCAGTGAGTTGTTGGTGTCAAATAAATAACATACCTGACAAACCAACGCTGATCTGGTGTGGGAATTCCAACGGCCTTGCATGGCAAGGTCAGATTGGATTTCCAGGTACCGACCAACTTCTCGTCGAAGGAAACAATCCGAGCCGCCACTAAAAAAACGTAATAATTTTGAAATCAATATCCAGTTCAATTTTTAAAATTGTTAATAATCCTAAGATATACTCACATCCAAATGAAACTAAACATAACTAAGATTTCAAAACATAAATGCCACCAGGCCACATAAACAAGCATTTAAAATCAATTAAATCAAATCAAATTAAAAAAAAAAAAATTAATTTTGAAATCAATATCCAGTTCAATTTTTAAAATGGTTAATAATCCTAAAATATACTCACATCCAAATGATACTCAATATAACTAAGATTTCGAAACACAAATGCCACCAGGCCACATAAACAAGCTTCGTTTACACTTAAAATAAGTTAGCCGTTCTAGTAAATTTTCTGTTAATGAAGTATCACACCAAATTTTGTAAATATTGAATTTATGGAATTAACGCATTTCCTAAAGTTCTGCTCGTTTGCTTACCAAGTGGACCATCGGGATTCTGCGTGAGGATCTTGGTGGACTTTCCTTCCCCCACAGAAGTCGAAGCGGTCACCCAGAACTCGTAACGGTGATCCTTCTTCAAACCGCCAATCTCGAACTGACTTTCCGTAGGACCCAGCGTGTACTTCATAACGTCCTACAAACAGTCAAATTAAAGAGAAAAAAAATATTGGGTCAAATGCCTTCAAATAATGAACTAATCAATTCTTGACAATTCCTATTTTCATTTTTGGCATACCTTCATGGGGCTATCCACTTTCCTCATGTAAACGTCGTACTGTTTCAGAATTCCGTTTGCCTGAAGAGGGCGCTTCCAAGCGACGATTACCGAATTCTCCGCCGTTGGGACCACCATGATTGAAGCGGGCGCATCGGGAACTGTTTGAAATTATAAATGCACCAAATAGTAAATTACAAATCGACGGCCCGGAAAACTGATTTGCATAGTGATTGTTTCATGCCGGAAATCATTCAAAAGCTTACAGTCGTCCAATGTCCGGCAGAATATTGGATCGCTGCTAACTCCATCACCCGCCTTGGTGAACGCCAGAACTTGAAGGCTGTAGTTGGAGAACTTGCGAAGTCCCTCCACAGACAGTTTATCGGCTTTGACAGTGACGTTGCGAATTGGTGAGCTCTCTGCGAAAAGGAAATTGAAATGAATTTTTTTCTTCATTTAATGAATTGTTTTCTTCATTTAATGAATATTTAGTATCAAACCACAAGGGACTTTTTATTTTTATTCCGGATCACTGTAGTGAATAACACTACAGGAGGTTATTGTACCCCTCGCGTCTCTGCGGCGAT
>JAUJYS010001863.1:0-16174 GCA_033995665.1 Melogona broelemanni | reverse complement strand
ACAGAAACAACCAGATAAGGCTTTTTTTTTTTTAAATACAGTAGGCATAACTTCAGAAACGACGCTGCCCTACATACACATGTATAGCCTTCCATCTATCTTTGGTAATACGCATATAACACAAATTATTCCCACAAGGATGATCATCGTGATAAAGAGGCCATATTAAGCGAATCCCAGATAGTGGAGGTCAAACATTAACAGGCACGAACCACATCGGGCCCAGTCTATCATCTCCAAATGGGGAAAATCAAGTTGGCTTGATGTAAAGGCGGTGGCAGAAATAACTCCAAACGTCAAAAGGCCGTACGCTTTCTCTCCCCCACCACACACACATAAATACAGGAATTGGACAAAATAATCGAAACACTTCCAATTATTAGCGTGTGGCCAGAAGACATCAAATTCATAGTGGTATTTCCATTATTTTGTCCAATCCCCGTACATGTATACACACGCTCTGTATTCCACTATCACGCGCGCGGCCAAGACGAGAGAAAATGCTCCGGCCGGCCGATCGACAGTCTCCGATTGGTCGGTCATTCGGAGTCGCGGCACGTGCCATATATAGCACCCGCACGTGGCGATACCCACGCGCTCTTTCGGCCGGTGTACTGGTGTGGGGGTGGGAAGAGAAGCGAGAGAGAGAGATGGAGATCGCTGCCATCTACACAGAAAATAGATTCGACAGGAAGGACACGGCGTTTCGCCCCAATAGAAAAAAATGATCACAACACAACCAATTTCGTCGATTGGCCACGGAAGGAGGGGCTACGCGCCCCGGAAACCCCTGGCATCGCCACACGATATGCCATGGCGCGGTGGTCGCCAAACAGTAGTGAGCGCTACTTTCGCCTTCTTGGTAGGTTGGAATAAATATAATCTTCACACTCAATAAAATGCTGATAGAGCGCCACACCTTAGAAATAATATCCTCACTTTGTAAATCATTGAAGTTAATCCGCAAAGTGACACACTGCAACATACAAAAGTAAAATACCCGTTCCCAAAAACCGAACAAAACACCAACACAGGCAAAAGTGAGCAAAAACTTTGAAAACAATTTATTTTGTAATGGACAGATATAAATAGTAGTTGAGAGTCAATAGAAGACACTGAGAGAGTGGTGTCGTGTGGCTCAGTGGTTAGCATGATCGCTAAGAATACCCATCCCGACCGAACCATCCCCAATTTTTAAACAAGAGGAAATATTAGTCAATCAACATTTGCGAACCTTCGATATAGCCATGACGCAATAATCCAGGCCAGGCGAAACAATGAGAAAAAGGAATAGTAGGTGGGTGGTGGTGGTGGTAGTGGGCCCACAATCGAGAGCCGATTGTCGAAGATTACTGGCGATGCAGCTTGGAGAGCCACCCCACCACCCACTTGTATCGGCCACTCGCCAATTACAAATATAGATTGGCGACTTGCTCGTTGGATGTGAAAGAGCGGGGCCGTACTAGCAGAGCGAGATGGTGTCCGCGCGTGGCACATGCCAAACGTGTCGCCCCCCCCCCCCCCCCCTCCCCCACCACGTGCAACACAGTGAAACAAAGACGGCGCCTAATTACGCTGACCGTGGAAATCGACGGACGGATGGTCGTCGTCGGCGCAATCGAATCGGTGGAGCCGCATGCACGAACGCCGATGCGCACTCCGGCGCGATAGATTGGTCGGATGCCGTCGTCGTGGCCGAAACAATGGAAGGGGGGTGCGAGCGTGAAACCAATTACGGGAGGCGGGGATGAGAGCGAGCGCGGGCGGGCGAGTGACGAGGAAAATGGTGACCGTTACCGTTTGTCGGGTGGAGAGCCCGGATCGATTATTCGGAATGACGTGAGAGCAGCACCTTCGGATTGACTAAATTATAATTTGTAATTCTTATTTTGAAAAGTATAATAGTGAAAGAGAAAAAAAACTAAGTGTCTGGTTTCAATCACCGATCAATAAATAGTCAACCTATAATATTAATTGTCGAAATATCTTCATTCTATCAGATAAAAAGTATTTGAAAGTTTTAAACTAATCTGTAAGAACACATGACTACATCTTCTGCTGGTTAAAATAATCGTTAATGTTGTACCGTTCAATAGTACATACATAAGGAATAATATCTTAAAACGAAAATGGCCTATTAATAAAATTCATGTATAAAGTAAAACTATTAAGCACAATTGACTGACAACTACTTACATAATTACGTCACCCATCAACAGATTAGAAAAAAATAATTAAAAAAGTTTACACGTAAAAAGCACGACTAAAGCGGCTTTTTCAAAATGTCTACCACTAACTGGTAAAAAAAACTGATAATCGATATCATCACGAAATTGGTACTAGACTTTGTCAGAGGAGGTACATACATCTTCGGTCGGTCGGTTCTGAACCAACTGGAAATCGAAGACAAACGACAGAAAGCTATTTCGGCCGGTACACGTGACTCCGGTATGTGTGTTTACTAAACTCCCCTACACCAGTCTACGAAAACCGGCCAAACACGAACCAACTCTCACACCAAACATGAGCCCATTCATCTCCCAGTGAGGATAGACGACCGGAGAGACTGATCGTGTAAATCCATTAGGAAAAACAAAAGATATAAAAAGAAAAACAAGTGTTTGTTGGGAGAGGGTGGGTGTGGTAGTGTGGTGGTGAGAGTGAGGTTCCGACCTCGGGAATAATTGTCGGGCCGACAAAAATTAATGGCGGAGAGAGGCCGGAGGCAGCCGAGCGGGGCCCCTCCGGTTAACGGCGAGGCCATTAGGCGCGCCGGACATGCGCGGGGAAAGAAATATCGCCCCTAATTTATGGCGCGTGCCAGTGTCATGACGCCTCGTCGCCACTAGAGGGCGCACCAGTACTAAGTGAAGGAATGGGGAGGGGGATGCGCATGCGCCGTAATGAAGACAGCCCCGGGCTCAATGCTTGCTTCTAGAGGAGCATTGCGTGGTGGACACTTGTCCAGGGGCTGGACGTCACTTAACCGGAAATCAGATCCACACCGCATGGCAGAAGCTTTTGATAATCACGTGAGTCTGACATAACACGTGGTTGCGCGTCTGCCATAAAGGTGACTTAATAATGCAGAGGTGCTCGAAGCTAAACTAGGAAATTGAACCAAAAAGATAAAGAAAATAAAGCCTTATTTACACGATCGAACAAATTTATTTCGGCTCCATGGAAACACAAACATGTATTGGTCACGTTGCAACATTGTCAACCAGGTACATTGCAATAGAGCCCTAAAGTATGTACAAATCAAATGTGTACCCACAAGCAGCCCTGATGATGAAGGACAAAAAAATCCCATTTTTACCACCACTATTTATACAATCTCTTCCCAGGTGGCGAACTAAGAAGTTATCCTAAGCTTCTGGTTTTAGTAGGGATACTTTACAATTACTCAACAACGTACAGGCACGGGTCTGACGATTTTAGTTCCATTCGGAATAAAGGCATGTATACAAATTTATCGTGCC
The DNA here is from genome assembly GCA_033995665.1 of Melogona broelemanni. NCBI lineage: Eukaryota > Metazoa > Arthropoda > Diplopoda > Chordeumatida > Chordeumatidae > Melogona > Melogona broelemanni. Next base: position 12,692 of record JAUJYS010001863.1, on the reverse strand, counting down.
CAAAAAATTCGAGTGGTCTCTGTCGGGAATTGAACCCGCGATTACGATCATTGGTAACTTTGGATCCAAACAGTTCCATGAAGCAAAAAATGATCGATAGTGTAGACCAGGACACGGGGCGGCCAAAGCACGGTTAAGAATATCCCAGTAGTCCCCATTAGCCATAGAGGGGGATTTTGCGGGTTCTCCGCGGGGGAAAAGGGCTGGTGGGGGGCTCAACCAACGCCACCTAGATACTAGTACCTAGGTGGCATTGGCTCAACCCGTGCGGAAGCGACCGACCTAAAGAGTGGTGGTTTTCCGAAAGGTTGACTGAGAAAAATCTGGCTTGGCCTCGGGGGGCGTTCGTCGACCGCGAGAGACTTTATACAAGTGAGATGAACGCCGATGGAAAGTTTAATTTTCACGCGGCGGACACAATCCGCGGTGGGGGTGCCGGCGGCGTTTGTCGTCTCCGCGTAAAACTCGCAGGGATTATAAGTATGGTGGTGCCACGGGGGATGGAAAATATAGACGCGCCACGCAGTTACTGCCCCGTTCGAACACAGACTGGCGATATCCAAAAATGAGTCAAATTCAATGAATGTGATATTCAATGTCCAGTTTTTTTTTTCGTTAAAATTTCTCATGACGAAGCACATATTCGACCAATCAAGGTCTCACTTGTGGAAAATATTATGTAAGCATATTTAAACCGGCGGTCTGGTGTCCAACTGCTCAGTGCCATACCCCTGTGCTACACAATTACAATACAAGTAGAATAACCATCAGGCTTCACTTAAATGCGTAGCGTTATCAACTGGGTGAGTCACCCTTTCCACCGTGCATCATTCAGCCTCATTAAACCAACTCAATATTGACAATAAAAAATTAAAGAAAAGCAAATAAAATGCCCCAATTTTGTACAAGTCAGTCGAAATTTGATTGTCGTTTGCACGGTTCTTGCAAAGCGCAAACAGTCTTGAAACTGTGTTTGCACGCAACTTCCCTGACTTCAATGCAGGTCACAATCAAGAGTAATTGAGCTAGGTGTGGCAGCCACGCGGCCCTCGGGGCTAAATAAATAAAAGTGATAGGGGCTGAATTCCCCGACTGAAAAATGACTTATGCACGGTACGTACGTACGTGAAGTTCTAAGTTTTAAATAAACACACGATTGAGTGAAAATAAAAACAATGTGATATGACAAAAGTTGGGTCAGGTTTTTACAAAAAACTGCAGACGTTAATACCCAAGTACGCTAAGGTATTAAAACACAGCTGAGTTTTAAGCGGCGAAGCTCTGACGAAGACAAACACTGAGATTAAATATATTTTAAATACATAAACTTGTTTGAGTATATAAATATGGCGGGAACTTGTATTTAATCCTAATACAACAAGTATTTATTCCAAAACGAAAAAGCCAAAACGCATAATTATCATCATTAGGGGTGGATCGTGCAGTTTGGCTATTCCAGCTGCATCTCTCTTTCCTTCCCTTCCCCTCACATATCTCCAAAGAGACACGAGGGTGCAGTATTCATATAGTGCACTAATCGCTACGGTGAATTAAAAAAATAAATAAATAAAAATAATGCTGCAAAATGAAGATCCACTTCAATATTCACCCTGAAGTTAATAGTATAAACATTAAGAGCATAGAAGCTATGCTAGGTTGCTAGCATCAATTCTCCAGGGGGCAGCGCTGCGATGAGCACATAGAGAAAATAAGGAAGCTATCAAATAGCTCTTTGAAGAAGACAAGCGAGCATGCTCACCACTCGGCCAGATCGGACACACAAGCCTAGGCTAGGCCAATTTTTTGTTTATTCCGGATCACTGTAGTGAAAAACACTACAGGAGGTTATTGTACCCCTCGCGTCGCTGCGGCGATATATGAGGGGCATATTCCAGTACCACAGAATAGAATAAACGAAAGCCTGCGCCGGGAATCGAACCCGGGACCACCCGCTCAGCAAATGATCAGGGCGCCCCTGGGTAGAGGGCTGTAAGACAAATTTATTTCCAAAGCTGCTTATCTAACAATCCAATAATCAGTATACATGTACATGATGAAAATTAGAAATTATAAGTTCGCAGCAGAATTTGTTGCGCTTAAAAGTGTCCATCCACCACCACCAGCAACGTCACCTAGAGATAACGACAAGTGCCAAAGAAGCTCCAGAAGAGCGAGTGGACCATCCAAGTGGTGGCTAGCCCGTAAAATATCACTAATTGAGGTTGCTGCAAACCTCGACGCCCGCGGCACAAGCAATGTCAAACTCGTAAATCGGGTCTTAAAAAGTTTTTGGCACCCAAAAAGAGTCTGCGAGGAAGCGAGGTGGTGTTGAGTTGGGGGGATAATGGGGGAAGGAGGGAAGAAAAGCGATTGGGTGGAGATGCGCTTGGTCAGACCGGACCAAATGATGTTGTCACAGCGACTAGGATATTAAATGGACGGAAACACGCCCGCCTGTAGACCTTTTAACACAGTCGTTAGTGAACCGGAAGTCAGATAGCTACAACACCGTCACTCCTTCAATTTACGAGCCCACCTTCAAACCAGATTGAAGGTCATCGTTAAAATCAGAAACCGAAGTGGAGATCTGGCGCATACAAGATGACAGGACCGCGTTTCGGATCCTGGCCGATATCTCCTGATTTTTTTACGCGAGAAAAATACATACCTTCTTTTGGAATGGAAGTAAAGCCCAAAGACCCATACCTTTACGTTGTCAGGTACGTTAAAGATCCCTACCTAGTTCATAAGCCCAGATTAGGGCCAAATTCCAAATTACCAGGTCGCCACCTGTTGGGGGGCTGGCAAGGCTCCTGAATAAAAAAAAATTAATCTACGAAAATTGTTAATTTAAGAAAAATTTAATTTTAAGAAAATTTTTGAGACAATTTCGAAATCTAAAGACGAAACTTGGTGGTCGCCGCAGAGTACAGCATTGTAAAAGAATGTGATAATCCGCTACATCGTATCCCGGGAAGAGTTCCGCTTCTATACCTTTTAAATTTGTTTATCGGACCCGAGGCTAGTGCCCGGCCCAGGGTACACGTAGGGTAGCGGGTGGGCGAGGCGGAGGGTGGCAGTGGACGCGACCACCGGAAGGACGGAACGCCAGCTTACGGCTTTAATTTGTCTGGCCGGCGAGCGAAGCGTGCGCGCGCAAACTTTATGGCCACCGGAAGCGGGACAGAGCCGACCGGCGGAAGACAATAGACATGAAATGCGGACGGCGCCGCGAACCGAAAGCCCGACCAAAAGTGCCCGGATGTGTCCATGTTGGAGGGGGGCCAGTAGATAGCGAACAAGTTCGAAATGGCGAAAGCGGGATTGGAGAACATGTTTCATCGGAAGAGACCAAACACTAGTTTGTGTCGACAAGTTCAAAATAGCCTGAACAATAATTATTTCACATGATTTCGTACCACAAATGACCAAAAATGCAATTAAAATGCTTAATATTTTTTTATTGACAGAAATTAAACTGTTTAATTGATTACATATTTTTTATTGACTGTCAATGATAATCATCACTTAAGAGAATATCACAACAGGAGATCCCTCTAATTGCCTCAAAGAGCAAATTGTGGAGAGGCACATTTTCACCAGTACCTCGAGAGCAAATAACGAATTGTCCATCGTATATTGTACACGAAGTGATAAACACACGGCAATAGGTTAACTGACTGTCTGATATCAACAGCAGCAATTTTAATTTCGCTGCCACATTTCTGTTATCCGATTTAATGACCGCTAGATGGCGGGCAGGCTGCGAGACAGTTACCGGCTGGGTGGGACTGGTGCTGTGCCTGCAGTGGCGAAAGAGTTTGCTGGCGGGATCCGGCCAGTCGGAAAGGCGGCGAGAGGCGGATTGGCGTTAAAAGCGACTCGGGACAGCATGCTCGGCTGGACAGACACAACCGTCGCCTCCTTAGACCATCAGATAAGTCAAGAGAAAAGATAGCTTGCAAAAAATGGTAATCGTAATTCACCATACCCCAATCGGTACGACAACTATCTGAGTTCAATTCCCAGTCGAAACCTCAGGAACTATTTGGACGAGAGAATTACCTACACCAGTCTTTATTCGGATTGAAGGTAAAACCACGACAATCGTGCTAATGGCCTAGGTCGGAAACTAGGCAAAATTACCAGGTTATCCCTGGATGAATTTGCGGAACGCTGGTAGGCTTCACTATCAGAATATAAAACCTTGAATCTAGTATTCATGCGGACAAGGCGGCATACATGAACAACTTTGCAACTTGATCAGTTTCTTGTCAACAACACAAGCCTATTGACCATCACTGTGTACCAATTGTATGGTAATAATTGCCTCTCGTTGACTGTATCGATTTCACACGCATCAACGTGATCATCAGCCATCTTTGGTCGACTGCATTAAAGTTGTGGACACGCGGTTGGATTGCGGGTGTCAGGAGGTTACTTGGACAGTCATATACATGTATTTATACAGCGCCAATATCCGCAAGGTCCACACTCGGTCCGCGCATCCGTTAAAAGAGTCTCTCTTTCGGTCTTGTGCCGACGTCGTCAAACTCGTTAATGACAATTAGAAGGAGGTCCCTTTGGAAAAACATCTTTTAAACTACTGATTCAGGAAATGTCGGCCGCTCCGAACGATGGGAGTGTGTGCGAGTGCGGGTGGTCATGGTCGTCGCCAATGGCCGGGCAACCAAGAAAGTGACACCCTGGACAAGGTTCTAAAATGACGCCTCTGCGCAGGACATCAAAAGAACAACGTCACAAGCAATTTTATTTTATGGTAAATTTCAAGAAAATGAATTTAAAGGAAACAAAAACCCTTGACATATCTCTGAACATCAAATTATATCAAATCAAACATAATCAATCACCGGCGTGCCCCCTTAACACTAATCAGGTCACCTCGTGACGTAACAAGGATAAAGCGTCTTTTTTTATATATTTTTTTAACTTGAAAATGGCCTGTTGTAGCCAATAGACGCAGACGATCTTGCCCATTGCAAACGTCCAAAAGGAACTTTCCGCAAACCCAATCATCAAAATTGCAAAATGCTAATTTACTTTCAGGTTGCCATTGACTAAATATTCCCGCCCCGGGCCGGAACCCACTATGATCCCACCCGTTCTCCCCACCCCTCCTAAATGAGGCACTGTGATGACGACGGTCGCGGCCAGAGTTTGGCTATCGCTTCTCGTGCATCAACGAACTTGGGGGGGGGGGGGGTGGGGGGGGGGGGTCGTCTCGTGCCGGCCATATTGCCAATGTCGTCCAGCAGGATATGTGGATGGCTGGCGTAATTAGAACGCGCGTAAAACTAAATTGCCGCCTATGACGCACAGTAACATCAGCTTAAGAGAGAGACAGATGCCTAGCCGCCGTAGACGTATACGCTGTGTGTGTCTCACACGCCACCATCGACACACAAAACCAGCCAAAAAAGGACACGGGGATACATAGGGGTTAGTGCGAAAATCGACAGTGGCGCCGCACTGCGAAAGTGATCGACAAAGCCAAGCTCAAGTGAGTTGGTTATTGACGGTAACTGTGGTTCAGTCATACTAAAATCACGTTTTATAGATACAGATGTATTAGACTTTACATTAATCCAATGTGCAAAATTCATAAACTTCGACCAATCTTAATAGTTGAAAATAAATCAAAAATGAAGATATTTGGATCCTGACGGTTATGAATAATTAAGTTATTCAAATTTCTTATCTGGCCGAATATGCTAAGTTTAACTACGGAATTGACTTATTTGAGTGCCTGCCTACAGAGTTACATGTTGGTTTAGACACTTACTTCTAAATCTGCATAAAAAATTAGAAACTTTCTAAAAACACAACTTCAATTAGCACCCACCCCTTTGCACACAATCCCCCCATATAGGCCTCCAAAGGGGCTGCTTGCGGGTTCAAAAAACAGATAAGAACAGCACTAGAACAAAATAAAACGGCTAGAACAATTACGTCAGCCGTTTCAGTATAAGGAATATTGAAAATCCCGAAATCTATTCGTCTTCAATATCCCTGAGTTTCTTCCCGCTCTGTAACTCTAAACCTCTCCTGCATTCCACACCCGTGGTCAGCACGACCAAAAACCCATTCAAGGTTCGTCGCCCTGCCCCGCGCATCCAATGATGTCCCGATAAGAGAGCGAGGGCTGGCGGTCATTCACAGCGGCCGGGCTAATCCACCAGACCACATGAATACATTCACGACAAGTGCACCTGCGCCCCACTCTCTCGACAAACGCCTATTTCTATCACCAGGCGGCGCCCTCGGACAAGAATAAGTAGTGTTGGGTAGGAACGAAAATGTAAAAGTTCCGTTCCTAGGAACTGGTTCCTTTTTTGAAGAACTTAAAAACGAAGTGGTTGCTCTTTTTTGAGAAACTGGAATGGGTTTCCTTTTTCTGTATAAAGAGTTCCTTTTGTCATATCAATACGTTTTCTACGAGTATAATTTTCCAAAGTGTGTCGACAGCGGAACAATTAAGCAGCATCAAACAGAAATTACGAACAATTTTGATCTGGTGATTTTTTTGAGGAACTGTAACGGGAACTGGTTCCTTATTTTTCATCGGCGGAACGGGAACTGATTCCTTTTTATCATCAGCGGAACGAGAACTTGTTCATTTTCAACCGGAACGAACCCAACACTGCGCACCAGCCCCGAACACCACCAGACGGCGCCACGATCGCACACCAAACAACACCCATCAACAACAACATCATCATCAAGACGAGGAGACGATGGCGGTCGTCAGCCGGACTTTCTTACGGCTTTGCGAGCCCATCGTTACGGCATTAATCTTGGGCTTTATAGCTTTTTATTCGGCAATTAACATGCCAAACACTTGCCGGAGGAAGGGAGGACTAGAACGACCGGGCCTGGTTAAGATGGTGGGATCGCACGGAGACGGGTTACAGGAAAATGAGGCACGGAAAAATTACTGGTCACACTAATCCCTGATCGCCTGTTCCAAGAAAATGAAGACATACACAAGACATTCGCGGAACATGGGCTTGTGTTTCCCGCAACCGAAGCAATCAACCCCACCAGACAACAGGAAAACAATTGCGACAAGGGTGATATTATCATATAACCCGGTTGGATCGAGTGGGTAGAGCGTCTGTTTACGGAACAGAGGGGTTGTGAATTCGCTTCGGCTATTTCAGGGGCAAAACAATGTGGCAAATCCACCACTCTCCCGATGCAAAATTGAAACGCATTCAATGGATGCTATACTAAGTCATAAATTTTACTGGTGTACCTCACAATGAGTCACCCCTGTAGTGCTACTACAATTCTGAGATTCTGTACCCATCTACAAGCTTTAAAAAAAATTCAAGGATTCATGCACTATAGACCGTTGTCTCATTGTGTCCAATGGCGTTCGATAATCATTGGAGAAACGCGCGCGGGTTGGGGGTGGTGAGATAAGCGGGTGGTAAAGAAAGCGGGGGCTCTCCGTCCGGCGACAAATAATTGGCAACCTGGGTAGCGCGCGCGACACACAGCCGACTGCCAGACAAAACAGCCGGCAGACAAAAAGTCTTAACGGATGACTTGCTCGATTCGATGGAGTGCGCGAATATAGGAGATAGAGAGGTGATAGAGGGGTGGGTGGGTGGAGGAGGAGTTGCATCGCCCGACACAAGTGCAAACAATACAAATGCAAGTGGGCAGCAAAACCCTTCCATCGGCGGAAAGTGTTCGATACTGTAGGGATGGCGAACCGGATTTGTGAAACCGATATGAAACTAAACCAGTTTCGGAAATCGGTATTTTTTTAAAGGGTAGCTTACACGATAGCGCTTTTCAATTTTGGTTATGCGTATAACACGCATATAAGAGATGTCATGTGGTGTAGTGGTTATCGTGTTGGGCCAACGGTCCAGTGGAACGCAGGTTCAATTCGCTAACGAGATCTCCGGAATTTTACCGGCGGGACAAATTTCTAGTGGTGTCTTCCTTTGGAATTGGAAGCAAAAGTACCGGCTACCAGGGTAAATAATATTTATTTATATTATGCAAAAAATTACGCTCAGGGAATTTGTGCGGGGAACTGTAAATCGTGTTCACTATCTCGCAATTAATTTAAAGTTATCAGCATACGTTACACAACCAGAAAGGGTGCGCCACCGACCCTACGAACGACCAAACATCTCGCAATTAGTTAAATAGCATTAAGGCGATCCACTTCAAAGGTTTTCGAGTTCAAACATAGGCTAAAACGACAGGAGAAATATAACCGATTTTCTCCGCAACATTACGATTTACAAAAAAAAAAAAACTATAAATCCGGTCCACCACCATGACGAGCCAGGTATTCGTGGGTGTCGAGATCTCATCCCAACCACCTACACGCTCGCCATCACAATACAAAAGGTGAGTGTGGGGGCGGACCGATAGAAGGTCAGCCCGACGGTCTTTTGTATACGATCAGGACATTTAGTGACACCACACCAGCTCGGCACAATCAAAATCCGTGTGACGTGTGTACTATAGGCGTAACGGATACCCGTGGCGTTTGGGAACCGCGATTAGCGGAGAGAATCGTGGGTGTGTGGGGAGAAGAGATTTTCCCACTGATTTCACACTCCCACGTGTGTTTGCCTGTCACACAGTCAACGGGGTACCGTTTTCGCGCAATCATCGCTGACGACAGGATTCATCGCAACGCCATCTGGTGGCGATAGTTTTGCCCACCGAACACCAGGTTAATAAACAACTGAAATAGGCTTACCGTTGAGCTGGTCATGCGAACTGAGTCGTTAATCAAAATCGCCAATTTAAAATAACTTCAATCTTGCATAATCGTCAACTTACCTACGAAAGAAAAGGGGAAAAAAATATTAGACCATATTTATACACACTAAAGATTTAAGTATTTAAATAATAACACATAGGGCAGATGGCGAATGAGCATAGCAGCGCCATTTAGTGATCGTGAGAAGCGATAGATTTTATTCTAATAATTTTATCGATTAACGATAACATTTTTTATTAATTATTATTATTTCCAATCATTATACCCCTCGTGTTGCTTTGGTCGAAAGGGTACCCTGTCAAAAAGCCAGCCAAAAGAGCCAGCGCCGGAAATAGAACCCGGGACCTCCGAACCGCAGCCGGGAGGCAATACAGACTGAGCTAAATGAATACATGTTCAACGTTTTAAAATCAAGCAAAAATAAGATTCAACAGGTCAAAGTTTTCCCGACAAGGAACGAACAAACACCGATAAGCGAGAAGAACGAATAAGAAAATAACACCCTGTACAAAAAGTTTCCCTTGCCCCTTTCTGGTGCTTCTCTATCACACTAACAAACACCCTCAGACACTTCACATTACCGCAATGGTAAATGACCGAGAAGGAAAGAAGTGGAAGGAAAAAAATATTAATCAAATTTTGCGGCGAGTGTTTATCGCCAGGCGATGCTATTTTAAAACGGAAGAGTAGAAAAAAAATTGGTGAGGGTGTGTGTGAACGAGCGGGGCACGTTTTCATCGTCGCTTCCGATAACGGACCAATTTGTTATACACCCAACGCGCCCCCAATGCCACCGCCCCACAATGACGATGGGCGGTTTCAACTTCCGGGTCCGGGTCCAGCCGCGGGTCCCACAAGTGGAAAAAAAACTACTGATATTTTTACGAGGTTTATCAGAGCACGGTTTTATTTATTTTTTAACTTGTACTGTTTTATTTCTACAGAAATTTCCTAATAAATACAAATACATTTTTATTGTATTTAATTGTATAGAAATATATTTTAATAGCAAAATAGATTATAATTAATGAAATACGTGTAATAAAAATGAATATTAAATTATAAATAATCAAAACTTGGAACCAGTGGAATTTGACCCGGGATAAAACCCAGCGGATCCTTTGGGGTGGTTTCGATCAACGGGTTGTTGACAGGGTTGGGTGCCAGCGATTTTTGAGGGATTCACCCCGCAAGAGATGAAGCGGCGGATGGGGACGGGGAGGCAGAAAATGAGAACACTTAATTTGGCTCTCTCCACACACACGGAAAGACGATTTTTACGGATTAGATAATTACATGTATATCGCGAACGAGCACTCGGCGTCGTGCGTGTTTTCAAACCGACGGGTTCACGCCATGTTACGAGGGTAACAAATTGCTCATCGACGCAGGAGAAAACGCACCCCACAGCAAATCAACTCGGATTGAATTAAAATCACAAGACCACGTGCGTGACGTGAATTAAAATCACAAGACCAATGCAATGCCGAATAAAAAATAAAAAGGTTGACGTAAATAATAATTGTGCATCTCCTTCGTCTAATATTAATTTACTGATTGCTTGGCCTATTGCCACGGCTCACTTTGTTATTTAATTAAGTCGTTACAAAAATAATTAATAATAAATATGGATAACGAACTAATATGTATATCTGTACCAACACGTAACAAGTACTTAAATAAAAGGCACAAACGATGGGGGCAACGACAGGGCTAAGTCGGTATTGCAACCGACTGCGGTGCATTTCAAGTTATTTGAACAATGATTAAAAAAACTTGGAATGCTTAAAAATGTATTTTTGAAATTTCTAAAGCATGAAGCGAATTTTAAAATATGTGTTTTGGTGATATTCGAAGGGTGTGACTAAAACATTACCCGTAACAAACTGACTATCAAAAATAAGAGACATAATCAATTTAGAAAACAAAGAGGGCTCCTTCCAACGACACAGTTATCCCAAAGCTAATTTAAGAGCTGATCAGAAAGCGATAAATTATTTTATTTTCCTCCAGGATTGTTTTAAAAAAAAAAAAAGCATCGCCTTGCAGAATCCCAGAGAAAAACTACTAAAAAAAACACACTGTCCGGGTTACGTCACTAAGAACGCAACTCATTCTTCCCATTCTCCCCCCCACGAGAGGTCGCCACCGCCCATAATCGACGTTCCGATATCCGCAATTGTTTTTGGGCACGGCTCGCTCCACCGGAAGTGCTCGCTTGCTGCCAACAAATGGCCGTCCCGTGAGTGCGAGCGCGAGAGTGGGGGAGGAGGGCTCGCAGTACGGGCAGCACGTGGCTATACACGCTCGCTAATGGCATTACGCGTACAAATGCGTGCATTTCCGCTTGTCGGCTGGAAACAAGCCCGAGCTCCGTTCCGGTGCGGCCGGAAATAGCACTCGGGGACGACGTTCGAATGGCCACGCCGCTCGCCTCGAATCGCGTTGGCCCGCTTCCACACTTTCGCTCCATCGAAACACCGATGGCTGGTAGGACCGTCATGTTGGACCACCAAAAGAACAGCGCCGTGTAGTAAGTAAGCCAAAGGGGAAATGTCCAACTAGCCGAACAGAGTATTAAGGGTACGATTACACGATGGAGTTTTTTTTTTGCGGTTGGCTCAATGGAATTACAGTTTTTGCTCAGACAAAAAAGATTTGTAAGATGGTGGTGGAAATGCAATCAGAGACAGACGTGAAATTAAATGAAAATTAACTGATTAAATATGATTAAAACCAATAGTTAAGACACCTTTTAGTTTTGTTTTTTTATATCACCGTAGTGCTAATCACTACAGGATTGCTACCCCTCGTGTCGCTATGGCGATATGTGAGGGGCAGGGAAGGTTAGAATGACAAATAACTAACTGGCTTTAAATTTGTGGATATTGACTGATTGAAAATTTAAAGAGTTTTTCAAATTCAAATAGACCTTTGGAAAATTAAAAAAACTGACTAATTTAAAAGTCAATTTTTTAATCAAACCAAAGTAGGCAGCAGATCAAACAAACTATAACTTTTACTCTTAATTAAATATAAAAAACAGCCCATTTTTCAGCAGCCGAAACTTTATAAATTAATTAACAACAATATTGTTTTACTTGTCCACGTTCCAAGAGTCACTCATTCCGCAGATGACCCAAGGTCAGCCGACCCGGTCACTCCGCGGATAATCGGGGTCAACGTCCCCAGACTAACCGCTTCTCACCGTTTACATCGACACGAAAAAATAAAAACCCACAACAATCTTCGGGAGCAATCTTTCCGCTAGACAACCGACCGATCGACTCGATCGTTCGGCGCATCATCATCATCAAAGATGATCGCCGATTGGTTTCTGCCGTCTCGCCAACTTCATTCTCGTTCCCACCACCCTCGGCGCACACCAAAAATAATGGACCAACACAAACGCGCGACAAGTCCCGGTGGGGAAAAAAAAGTCACTGTCACAACACAGTCCGCATCATCAAGTCACAAGTCAGCTTCGCAGCACGTCGCGACCATAATCGATGGGCATTTATCGATCAGGCAACAATCTGATTCCTCAATCGATATAGACGACCGACCATCTTAATCTCTTGATTGGACGGCTTGCGAAGCCACGTGTGTCGCGGACTGCTACACGGATATTGACTTTTCCGTACTCTCTCCCGGGTTTGATTCCAGGCGCAGGCTTTCATTTATTCGATTCTGTGGAACTGGTAAAAATGTGCCCCTCACATAATGCCATAGCGACACGTGGGGTACAAAATCTCCTGAAGTGATATTTACTAGTCATCAAGACTTTAACCAAAACAGCGCAGAGACAACTCAAGGTGTTGAATGGTGTAATGGTATGCATGTCCGCTTACTATACCAGAGATCGCGGGTTCAATTCCCGACCGAGACATCCGGAATTTTTCGGCCGAGAGAAATT
>JAUJYS010001862.1:0-16175 GCA_033995665.1 Melogona broelemanni | reverse complement strand
CCTCACATATCTCCATAGAGACACGAGGGTGCAGTAGTCCTGTGGTGCACTAGGCGCTACGGTGACTTAAAAAAAAACAAAAAAAAAACTCCTTTGTTCAAGGTTTTCTCATTTTTTATTGTTAAGCGTTACGTTTGAAACATTAAATTTGATTAAATTAAATGTTTAAAACTTGCCTGCCGCAAGGGCAGACAAGTTCCAGATTAACACACATCCTTGACTATTTTTGGTTAGTCTTAAGGCAACGTGTGATTATAATCAGTATATTATAATAAATAAATAAATTATACAATTTGTAGGAGTGTTCCCGGACTTATGCAACATTTCAAAACGGCTGTGGGTGATAACTGAGAGATGTTCTAAAACATCATCGGAATGTTATTCACATTTCTAATTTGGACCTAAAAACGCAAATGTGAAGACTGTAAGAGTATCTTTTTGCTATGGGATAAACCTAAGTTGCCACGGTTTTGTACCAGATGGCTTAGAAAACAAGACGATGTCTAGCTGATTTAAAATTCGGTAATTTTCGCTAGTGGACCATTCGGGGAATTTTCTTATTAAGAAAAGCGAGCTCACATAATATACATTTGTCTCTTGAAGACACGTTTTTCTGTGCCGTCTATCTTTGCTGCTTTTGTCGGGTGAAACAATTGCATAATTAAACGTCTAGCGAAAAAACCATTACCTAGCAAAACGGCTCTAGTATATTGCATTGTTGGCCTAAAAAAAAAAAAATACAATTGAGGTAGAGGAAACTATGCGGATTAAAAGAAGAGAGCCCACGCAAGAGCATTCCTAGCAACTGGAATGCTTTTGAAACCTAATAGCAACATGAGAGTTTTTCACTAACAGATTTTCAACCAACAAATATATTTTCCACTAACAGATGAAGTGTAATCCGAATTTGAAGTTTAAAGTCTTCAGTTACTGTCTACTCAAAATTCCCCGCAATTCCCGGAATCAGTAACTGTACAATAAAAACACATCCCAAAAGGTAACAATTCCTGAAATATTATTAGAGTTTCAAGATTACTGTAAAATTGGTAAGAAACATTAAATTACCCAAATAATTTCCAACATATTATGTGATATCTCCAGTATACGTTTTACGTTGTACATTATCGACCATATTTTTTTGCAGTTCCAGTTTTTTATTGTTATATATTTACAAATGGCAATTCCACGTTTACTTTGTTTCTTTCATGAATATTGCTGTCAAAGAAAAATAAAAATCTGTCCTCTTGATTTTCGTGACCTAGTAACAATATACTACAGTACTTATGTATATACTGATGTTATACCATCAACTACACAAACATATCATACAAAAACTATGCAAGAATTTGCCAAACACCTACGTAACAATAAAATAAGAAATATAAAACACCTAATATAATATTGCATCACACATAAATCTGATGCACACTACCGGTAGCGATATTAATACTGTAGAACGCTTAGCCTAGGGAAGTAACTGTATTCCAGCAGTTAGTTTCAGCGAAGGGGAAACAGACATGCACGAATGCCAATTATACGCCTAGCGCGAAAACGCAAGTCCAATAACGGCAAGCAAAGCCTGTTTCGCCAATCGATATATAGTGCAAGGTTCAACGGTTACATAAAAGAGGTAGGTTTCTCTCACCCCCCTCCTCCTTCGTACAATTTAATTAAAAATATACCCTGGATATTTTGTTCGTCAAAGTTACCCTCGCGAACCGGCGACTCGAGTTCAAGCACCAAATATTAAATTTCGAATGTAGTACCAAGTTTAATAATAGCAATTTCATGCGGGGCTGCTTTCTGCGAGAAAATTATTGCTGCTTGTTTATATAGCTGGAAGATACATGTATGTGGAGTCAATCTCGTTGTTGTCTGGTTCTATTATTCGGCAGAGATTTTAGTTTCAATTTGTGAGTCCGGCATAAAAGTTCGTATACTTCAATCAACGTCATATCGCATTACGAAATTCGCTGGTTATTCTCACAACAGTTTTTAATGGAAAAAAATAATAATAATAAGGCAAAAAAATATTTGGAAGCATCTCACAGGCGAAATGTTAGGGGAAAAAAACCACATACAGCAAGAATAAAAACTAGGACATGCAATAATTATAGCGGATCGAAAATTCTACTTCCAGACTTTTTATCAATTTCGTCATTTGGTGTCATTTGTCTATCTAACGAAACCTCCGCTACAAACGAAGCCTATTATTGCATTTTAATAAATAACTTTTATAAACTCGAACTTCTATTTCCGCGTAAAAATATATTTTAGGCTGAAAACTCACCAAAAACTGTCCTTATAAAACCTCCCAGTCATAACCAAATTGCACGATCTTTTCACGGTTTCGAACACATGACATCCTGATCCGCAGACGGACGTTATATCTATTAAAACCAACAGACAAAAAACAATTTTCAATTTTAGACAAAGAAATAAAACGTTTTTGCAAGCAAGAAAAGTACAATAGGTCTAATTCTTTCTTTCGAAAATAGTCTGTCTACCAAATGACAATTTTCTTCAACCAGTCTAGCTCGTGTGAAACGTGTACTTTTTTCTCCATCTATTTTTCAACGTCGAGCTTAAGGCAAAACGTGCTCGACGACGATGTATACGGCAAGTACAAATCGATTCCGTTCTTTTATGGGTTAATAAATTGCGATGAACGCAGCAGTAATCCGGTCGTCCTATGGAGAAGTAACCTCGTACGAGGAAATATAAATACCTGTAAATTTCGACTGCGAGAAACATGCACTGTATCAGCTTTGCTAAGAAGCAACGTTATTGCATTTCTTCAATTACTTTTTCAGTGTACCGTATTCGAAACATAAAACAGCCGGGGCTTCCATGGCTTGGCTAGTAATATTACATAAAATCATTTACATTCCATTTTCCTTTCCTTTCGTTTCGAATCAATTTGAATTACGGTTCGATTTCAATTCGATTAAATATAATTTCTTGAATTGTTGTAATAGATACCAATAATATATTTTTCATCACATTTTTCAAAAAACGGTATTGACGCAAGTAAATGACTATACCGTAATTAGATTTACAAAATAATAGTTAAAAAATAATTGTTCGGCGAAATTAACCTCTAGCTATTCCTAAGCATCTTCCAAATTTTCCAACTCGAATCGAAAATTTAATCATGTTAAATACAGAAATTCTCAATATTTTATTACACTTAAACATTTTAAGCTGACTTTAAAAAAAAAAAAAAATTCAAAATGGTTTCAAAATGTAAAATAAAACTAGCAACTAAACGCTGCTGAACCGCGATCTCGTCGACGTCTACGTTGGCATTCGAATGTTTAGCGCTTGCTAAAATCGCTAAAATCGAATTGGAAAAATTGGACGATGCTAAGAAATGGCTGGAGATCTGTTTCTCCTAATTTCAATAAAAATACATTCAGCCGTTAAAAAAAAAAAAAATCATTCCGGAAACTTATTGTACGCCCGTAGTACTTGGGATTACGAGCAGTACCAGAAACAACTCATCCAAGTCTTTTCACGTTTCATCATGCTGTAGACGTAAGTCTATTTCTTAGTGCTCGGAAAGAAAGGAATAAATGGAACATTTTATTGCCGCATTTAATACAAATTTATAGCGCCATGATAGCATGCAAAAGAATAAAGAATGCAAAATTGAATTCACGAAATGGTTATTACATGAGTGCAAGACGTAATCCGTTGCCAATGGACCAAAAGTTCCCATAAACATGTCCGTTGATAGTCGCTCGAGCACTGAAGATAATGGTGATTTATTGGCTAGTGAGACTTAAGGAACCGTGGTGAACGTTCAAAGAAGACGTAAACATCCAAGGATATTTTTGAACTGCTCGTAGACACGCACTATATATCTTTGACGTCGCAAGTCATGCGTGATATAACGTGTACCTCAATGTTTTCCACTTTCATAAAGCCTCCTTTAAAGCTATGAATACCCATTTATTTGTAAGCATTTAGCAGGTTCGTTTATTTTAAGCCAACGCGTTTTTATATTTTACTGTAGTTCTCGCAGCCTTCGATGAGAGTCAGAACAAGAAATGCAGTGAATTGTGAAGAGGTTAATTTGGATAGCACCTGTGCATTGCGCGAAGTCATATCTCAGGGGGAGTTTTATACAGCCTGCGTTTATGCGGGTCGGGGTTACAAATTTAAATAGCTAATACAATCTCTACCCACAAGCAACCACGGAGGGGCTAATGGCGGAGGTCAAATGACCAGTTTACGAAGCTAAGCTATTTTACTAATACCCCTCTTGTTGCGATCGAGGAATATAATAGAATAATTGGGGCATATCCTCCAATCCGTGACCATGTGAATCTATGAATTAATCCAGTTATACTTTATACTCAAGTTATTCTCCAGTTTTAGCCACCCCTTATAGCTTTCAATTAGTTGCAGCTAAGGGGCGGCTGAACTATAAAATATGAACCATGTTTGTGGAGTAATGACGGAAATTAATGTACCCATATTACTTTTCGTCAATAAAACAAACAAACAAACAAACTTATAATTAATTAACTTTCACCCAGTCCAGTATTCTAACCCAAACCTCAGAACACAATCTGATTCTGGGCCGAATCCGTGACAGATTTATGGCTGCATTTTATGCGATGTCATCCATAGACTAAGCAAATATTGTAAAATCTTTTAGGTTTTTTTAATAAAATTTGTAAATTTACACAATTTCCTATTTTTTAAAATTCTCTTTGCAATATAAAAAATAGAATGCATAATGTACACATAACTAGTCAAGGTATCTGATACATAAACGGACTAGAATATTTTTATTTTTTAAATGTCCTTTCCCTGGTAAGTAATACATCAATGGATTAGGCCATCACACGATGGTTAATTTCCGCAGAAGCGATTTGTAAAAAAAAAAAAGTTTTTTTCGCCAGCCGCACCAGTCAGATTCATAAGCTTCGCCTGCATACCATCACATGGATAATTAATAACGCCTCTATCACTGCCAGGGGATGGCATCTGGAGACACGGTAAACCCCTTATGGGTTCACCAGCTGAGCTTTGATAACATTTTTCCTTTTTCTGACTGGGCTTGATGCCAACGACGTTAACAGAAGAGATGGGAGCTTGGAAGCTGCTCACCTTGTGCATTAAAGTATTTATGAATATTTTTTTCTACTTCTCAGCAGAACGTAGTTTTGAAATATTCCAAACCGAGCGCTGTCAATGTTTAAGAAATGTTAACCGCAATAGCTTCGCGACGAAATATTCATTTTTAAGACATGTTTCTGTGTTCCAATGCTAAGAAATTTTCATCGCCAAGAAACATAATTACAATTGATTCAGGGAAGAAACATAATTATAAATTATACTCACCCTGATTGAGTAAAAAAAAATTGATTTGAGAAAGCAGCCCCGGATGGACATATTGCTGGGGTCAAATGATTAGTCACGGTTTTTTGTCCTCCCGCAAAGATTTATAAAACTACTTTATATTACTGCTACTAAAAAACTGTATTGGCAACCCCCAGTAGAAAGCAACCTGCTAATTCGGCCTAGTCTAGGCTTCTGGCCTAACTAGGAACCTATAACGTGTAACTGACAAGGTGCATACACGGGTCCCACGGTTGTACATCCATTTCGAAGGAGGCCGTGTATACGAATTTCTCTCGCCCGAAAAATTCCGGAAGTCTCTGCCGGGAATAGAGCCCGAAATCACGAACAGAGAAGACAAGCGCTATACCACAATGCCACCGGCACTTCGTTGTATCGCAATTGAACGATCGCCAATTTTCTTTCGAAGATCTTTGGAATGGGCTAGCGTTGTGAAATCAACATTTCCAGCTGGAAGCACCAAGCTGATGGATTTCTGCGGCGAATGTGCATTTTACAATACTCCCGCATACGAAAGATATTCGAAATTAAATTTCGATTGGTCTATTTGAGATTGTAGCAAATTAGACCAGTAATACAGAGATCTATAACTGTAAGTAAACTGTGAAACAATGCGACAGAAAACATCTGTGGGACAAAATTCTAACGACGATCCACAATCACTAACAACATGAAATACAAGAAATAATTTGAGAAACATCTGTTGGACAGGATTACGTTTCGTCACCGTGTACCAAAACGCAAATTTAATAGCAAAGTTTCCGATTAGGCCAGGCTTATCTCGCATTTATACTTCACCGACATGCACAAAGTATCTTCCTTATTAACTGGTACGAGCCCTCCTATACTGCTACCAGTCGACATAAATTTTAAGCCACCGTTTCTTAGTTTTAGAGGAGGAATGCGCGGACGAAGTTACTGAAGAGGTTTCAGACCGGATTAAGCCAGACACGATGGGGTATTACGACCACAAACCTCTATCCCTATGCTGTACATGGAGGAGGAGACAAGTTTTTATGTCGAGCTAATCGTATCACCAAAATTGAAATATGCGTATGAGCCTGCGCTCATTTATTTTTAGTAATATCAAAATCCGAGCTTGTGTTAGATGAGCGTGAGAGATAAACCCACACTAGAAGGTACTGGATATTTTTTTTACCGTCATTTCAACCAATAGCAATTTGATAGATATACTTTCCCCGTTGGTATTATTCGATATACCGTACGACCCATCTGGCCCAGTCGGTATTACGACCGACTGCGGTGCGGGCGGTCCCGGGTTCGAATCCCGGCGCAGGCTCTTGTTTATTCGATCCTGGGGTACAGGTGAAAATGTGCTCCTCACATACGCAACACGAGGGGTACATAATCTCCTGTAGTGCTATTCACTTCAGTGATAAAAAAATATTCTTTTGAGGCGATTGGAAAGGTGCAAAATATCTTGCAGTGAATTAAAAAAAAAATATAAATTTGAATCCACGATTTCTCGAATTCCTAGACTCTGAGATTAATTTCAGTATTTACAACATCGCTGCTTGACCGAATCCAACGGCATTGTATAATCACGTACACTGTATAATGTATGAAGTGTAAAAAGTTCGTAATTTGTAACCATTTAAGCGCTACGTTTATTTCGGAAGTCATACAGTAACTCTCACCTTCAAGTTTTGAGTTCAAGCTACACCGCCATTGATAAATTCAAATATAATTCCCATTTGTGAAATCGTACTAATCATTATGGGAGTTTTAAAGCTTAATAATCGTAAAAATAGATAATAAAGACGTTTTCGAAACAGAAACAGCTAGAAAACAACAAGATTATAATAATCCAGAAATTATTTTACAACAGAGGTATGAACGGATGGATATTAAGATCGAATACTGGAACAGAAGAGTTAATCTTCACTAGACTGTCTTCCCAAGGAAAACCACTTTGCAACTGTTTCTGGCGACAATCGAATTATCAAAATGCGAGTCACTAGAGTTGGTTCGCAGGCAGCCGTCGCCGAGACAAGCTAGTGACGTGCTTATTCCATCAGACATCGCGTGGCGCGCTCAGGTTGCCAATATCTATTAGATAAATTGGTTTATTATCGATTACCGATTTTCAAGACCGGGATTGAACGAAGGAAAAAATGTGAGTTGGGCCAAAATAGAATCGGTTGCGTTCGCTTTCATGAAAACAGAGCATCCGAAGATCTCCTGCTTTTGATTTTTTTGTGTGGAAATTCCCCTTACTGAGTGAATATCACTGCAACAGATTCTGTACCCTTCGTGTTGGTTAGACAATCTGTGAGGCACATTTTCACCAGTACCCCAGGATAGAATAAACGAGAGCCTGTGCCGGGAATCGAACCATGGACCACCCACTCAATAGTTTGTTGCCCTATCCACTAAGCCACGGGTACGCACATATGCCATACGTCATCTTATAGTTAAGTTGATGACGCATTCTACACATTATACAACACAAGTTGACAGGGCAGGTATAAATTAGTTTGCTTAAAATTCGAACGTCAAATAAATAAACAATGAATATTTTTTTAATATTCCTTATCACTGTAGTAAATGTTACTACATGTATACGAGATTCTGTACCCTTCGTGTCGCTGTGGCAATTGATGTGAAGGGCATATTTTCACGTGAGCCTGCGCCGGGAATCGATCCCGGGATCGACCGCACCGCAGTCGGTTGCAATACCAAATGGGCGAAACGGGTTTTACAACTTAAATGGCTTATGTCTCATGTTTTGGTCGCATTTACTAAACCAATAAACTCAAGTCTTTTCTGTCGATAAACTTGGACAAAGAATTTCCCTACACTTACTAAGCAAATCATAGATTTTTATCCCTGTGATCGATAAACGTGTATGCTAAAAAAAATAGTGACCTGTATTTTCAGCTATTGTTCAGCGTTAATAAAACTGTTTAGTAGCAGGCACGAGTGACGAGTTGAGTTATCAGTGATGTCAGCTGCCAGAGATACCAGGGTCACATCCTTCACCTAACATATTGTTCAAATTTTCAGATTATTGTATGCAAAATTTAACCGTAGCAACTAGCAAACATAATCTCCTTGAAATATTTACTTGGCCAAAGATCATCCGTGCATTATTCTGAAATAGATAACAAGTGCAGAGCAGATAGTGCATGGGCAGAAATCCACTTTCTATGAAAACATATTTATACTGTAAATGTATACTTCTCCCGGTTATCTACAAAGGTTACGGGATTATGTTCCTAGGTTCTAATCGTCATTTATTGACCAAGAACAATAGCCCATTAAGATTAAGCCCTCGCTTTTGAAAGACAATGCAGATAACTCCTGGAGTTGTACTAGAATGGATGCCCTATTTAGATATTGCATACTAGGAGGTGATTAACGAGAATAATTTATCACTTTTCATTAAAAAAAATAATAACTATATTTATTTAAAAAAAAAAACATATTAATCACCTATAACCTTTGTTAAATACGACTTCTATTAATTAAAACGGAATTGCGAATCCCGCTAATCCCGCACTATGCAGCCATATTTTCAGAAGCTTAAAAAGCTTTTGGATAACCGTATTTGTTTTGAAATTTTTCGTGCCGAAGTATGAATGAAGTATGTATGAAGTTTGTATGTATGAAGTGCTGAAGTATGTATGTATGTCTCACAGGTGGAACTTTATTTGAACCTAATTTGTTAATGCTTTGAAGTCGCTAACTAAAATTTTCCAACATACTATCATTCATTTAAAAGCCAGTACCTGGCGCCATACAAGTATATAATTCGCCATGCCACACAACATGAATGCACCAACTCTGCATTTTTGGCTATAGCAAAAATTGTGTGCAACGGTAATAAATCTCCGCCGTGTGTGCCTAATTCGCGTGGCAAATTTCGATGATAATTTATCACGTCCTGTTATTCGTAATGAGGCCCGTGAATTATTAACAGCTACACCTGCCTACACGTAGAGGTGCGCGCACGTGTCGACACAAGCGAAGGATGATTACTTGTGTCAAACGCATTTGTAAATGACACACGAAGGAGGCATCCGCCGAGACTAATAAGTCTGGCGTGTACAAGAAATTCACGGGCATTGTGTCTCTTTATTAAAGGAAATACAGTGTTGGGAAGGAACGGAAAAGTTCCGTTCCTAGGAAAGGTTAGGTTTTAGGTTTTATTGACAGATCACATATCGCATTTAATACATAATATATCATCACCCCATAAGGGGGAAATCACCCACCCCTTAGCTGTTTCGAGAAACTAGCTATGAGGGGTGGGTAATGGATCCTTTTTTGATGAACTTACGAACGATCAAGTTTATTTTATTTCTGTAGGAATTAAAACGGGAACTGGCTCCTTTTTTTTGAGGACCTGGATTTTTCTGTGTAATGGGTTCCTTTTGCCATAACTTTTAATTTTCAACTTAAGTACAATTTTCCAAACTGTCGTCTTAGGAACAATTTTGCATCATTAAACGGGAATTGCTAAAAATTTTGATTTGTTGAAAACTTTTAGTATGTGTCCGAAAATCTACTTTTGTCCGGTAGATTAGTTCCCGCAAATGTTTTTTTTTAAATATTTTTTAATCGAAGGAACGGAAAAGGAACCCGAAAAGTTCTTGGTTCCTTTTGAAAAAGAACTTAAGAACGCCTAGTTTCCTATTATTTTTTTAGGAACTTTAACGGGTACTGGTTTATTTTCAAAAAGAACGAACCTAACACTGAGTAACTATTTAGTAACTATTTAGTTTGGAGTTTTAAAAATACAGCAAAGCTGGAAACCTATGCCGATAATCGCCTTAAGGTTATTTCTGCATCTACACATTTTATAAGTTTTTATGTTTCTAATATTACAAGATGACGGCTGAATGAGTTTGGTGGTGCAAACTAAACGCGTCCCGTTTACAGTGGTGACTATCATTCATTATTTTTATGCAGTTAAATTTGTATGGGATTCGATAATATTCCTACAAAAGAAGCAAGAATATTTATTTCTGGAGATTAATATAGAATTATTCGTGGAAAAAGCAGGAGGTTTACAAACTGAGAAAATCAGCGCACATAAACCGTACAGTAGTAGGAGGCATGAGAACGTGGCAAGATACAATTTGTGAGCAGAGCATTTTTTTGTTGAGCAAGCGCCTCAAAAATTTACGCAGCGAACAATCCCCGAGTGTTGTAAAGAATTTACAAACCTGCCACCAAAAATATAAAAAAATGCGACAAAAAATCTGTTTTTGAAATGTTGACAGATTTTCTAAACTATACCGAATTTTTTTGGCTGCGTAACGATGTCAGTAAACATAAAGAAACTGTGTAACGAGTGACGCATGGCGAAATTTTTCGTTTTGTTACGCCCAACTAAGCGATCGGGTTCAATGGAGTCTACATTTTGAAAATATCGCTCGGCAAGCTAAACTAGCATTGTGCAAATTCATGTTGCTTAATGATATACTGGGGTTGGACAAAATAACGAAAACAGCTCAAATATGGTACACAAACTGATTTGTTTCCATTATTTTGTCCAACGCCTGCACGTGTATGCAAGCGCGGCGGCACTGCGATCAATATGACGATAACATTGACAGGCTCATTGACGGTCTTTTTTAAAAAAAGAATATCTCGTCACGTCGAGCCAGTTTGATCATTAATGTCCGTAACTAGGCGCAAAAAATATATATGTAACAGTCGCTGAGTTTTATCAGATAATTTGGAAAAATGCGCTGAATCGAGCTAGCTGTCTAGCAGAACTGATAGCGGTTCGTCATGTGCTTAATCAACATTTCCGAGATAGGGAAATTTATAAGTAGTAATTTTATTTTATCTGTAACGGACAGATCAAAAGTATACAACTGTCGAACTATATATGATTGATTTAATTTATTTATTTAATCAGTTTTTTTTTTCCTTATTTAATTCTACATGTGTTTCGGCGTGTACTTTTGACACAATATTCGAAAAAATACATTAAAAATTTGTTTTTGAGTTAAACATGCAATCGATTTTAGGGATGTGTACGACTTATACGTGTATGTTCTCGGATATAAATTATGTGAATGTATTTATATAATTTGCAATTACGAGTATATCGCTGAAGTTGGCGCATCTAAGCAACGGGCTTCGTAAAACTGTTTAAGGCTTCTGTTTTTAAACAGCAATGGGATTTCATTCGGCATATTTAGGCCAAAGTGTGGGAGTATTCCCTAGTGAATATTTTTTTGCAAGAACTGTTTGAATCCTTAGAAAGGCAAAAATCAAATACAGTATTTGCCACGCGGAAAACAACTTGTTGTTCAGTTTTAAAAGAGGCAATCGATAAAATTAGAGCCTGGCAAAACGAACTCAACCACTAGGTAAGTCTGAACTAACATGCTGTATGACGTCAAGTTATATTCAAAGAGTGCGTCAACATCTCAGAAACAGCAACAGCAAAAATTCCTGTCAGTTTGGTTACCATGTTTATTTGTACGCCCTCACGAAAGAATCTCTTGAAGTAAGCCATACCATCTGCTAGGCGAATGAATATGCACGAGAAAAAAACGGAAAAGAAACCGAAAAGTAGAAAAAAAACAATGTTATCCACTAAACGCGTAAGCTGCTCTTGACTGAATAGGATCTCGATCTTTTTTTCCGGGATCGGTAAAAATGGCCAAGCTACGGGACAAGCCAACACTGACTAAATTTCATCTTAAATGCAACAGTACTTGAATTGCATTATAGTGTTGGGTAGGAACGGAACTGGTTCCTTTTTTGAGGAACTTCAGAACGCCTAGGTTCCTTTTAATTTTTCAGGAACTGGATCTGGTTCCTTTTTTTTAGGAACTGGAACGGGGGTTCTTTTTCTGTCTACATCGTTCCTTTTTGCCATAAGTTTCAATTTTCTACAAATACAATTTTCTGAAGTGTGTCGACAGCGGAACAATTTTAAAGCATCTAACAGAAATTGTTAAAGAATTTCACTTGAGTCCGCTAATCGACATATGCCCAATAGAGCAGTTCCTGCAAATGTTTATTTGGCATCATTTACCCTTGACTTTTCGCGAAGTACGCGCAAAAATAAAGCTTGGTATTGACTGAAACTTAAGCACCGCCCTTCGAATAACATTATACGCTCACAGAAGTGTTTTGTTTCTGGTCGTATTTTTATAGTTCACTACAATTACGCTTTTTCTTCTGTTTCGCCTAAAAAATCCAATCTTTTTCCAGACTTGGTTTACTTTCCCACGCGATAACTGTCTAGTGGAAATAAATGGTTGAACGTTGTTCAGTATTACTACGATTCAATCTAGTCTTATACGAATTGCATACACAGCCCAACCAGGAAACGACATGAATCCAGTTTGTAGCCGGTGTTTGTTCAACGCATGCAAATTGTATACAGGTAGTCTCCATAAATTTAACGATGTTGTTTGAGATGTATTCGACATACCTTGCTAACGACATGTGAAAACAAGGCCCAATGGCCAATGTCAACACTGCATTTCGAATTAAATCAATGTTTGCGTGAAATTGAATCAGAATTACCATTCAGTTGAATTCGAAATCAGAACCACTCTTGACTAACCGATCACAAGATAAACACAATAATTTTTTTCCTTTCAAAGAAACTCAAACGCTTGACTATTGACTATATATTTTTATTTTTAATTTCGAATTGCATTTAAATTGAATTAAACCTTACATGATTTGGGCTCCTGGTCGACTGACTTTTCTTGCTGAGACTAGGAGCCCTAACGCGTTGTGTTAATTAATGTGAAATTGACAGCAATTTGAATTTAAAAATAAAATAAAGTCACGTGCATGAATTTTGCAAGCGCATTAATTATTGCTCTTTTTAATTAATAACATGACAAGGTAAAAAATCCCCCTCAATTTTGCATAATTATGAAACGAAAGATTACGATTCATCCACAAGACAAGACACAGGTGTAGTTGTACACTAGTGGCGCCACCTGGGTTCCCCTACCACCACTGACGTCACACGACCCCCCACTACCAGAGAAGAAAACTTGAAACCCCACTTAATGCAAGCGCAGCGTATTCGATATGGAATATGTCACATTGGGAGCAAAGGTGTCACGTAAATCGCGCTCGCTCTAGTCCCACCGGCAGCGGATAGGGGGCACTGGTGTCACGCGCGGCGCGCAACGTAACGAGGTTATAGTGAGAACGTGCGAAACGGGTAGAGACCCATGGAGACACAGCACGCGCGATCGAGCTAAGGTTTGCTTAAGTTTCCGCTTCGGCGAAGAGCAATTTGTCAAAAGACGCGTGGGTGAAGAACTCACTTGACAGCGCAACTCTTCCTCTCACCCACCCACCAACGATACACCATATCGGGAACGGAATCTTCTCGTGATCTCCCAAAAGAACGCGCGCGTCTCTGAGAAGACATTGGGATCTTGTCTTGGAGACGGCTCATTTTGAGGCGACGACTAATTTACACTCGGATGTTATTTTATAGAAGCGTGAGCCGACGCGGAGACCAAAAAAAAAAAAAAAAATTAGGACGTTAGCTATACCGGTGATGCCGGTTATGAAATCCCACTTATGCCAATCATTGGGACGAAAGACGATACTGAACATCCACGAACGTTGTATGTTGTACGACGTTCGAGCTAATCTGAGCAGACAAGATTGCGTGACGACTAATGTTTCAGGTCGATATGAGAAACAAAAAATTGTCAGTATCCTCGCGAACACCTAAGCGAGCAACAAATAGGCACAAAATATAGAAAACTAGCGCGAAAACTAGTGCGCTTTCGGAAAATTTGTCGAGTTATTAATAGGGTAAATGGGGTAAATGGGGGTCGGCAAAGACTTTGGTACTTATCAACAACATGAGATAATAAATTAATATTTCAAAACGATTCATCTAAAATAACACCAATGCCGCTTAGGATTCCAAAACAAGAACTTCAGAATTTCAAAATATGATTCGTACAATTATTTTTCATATTTTTCATACCAAGAAAGATTTATTTAAATAATGTTTGGTTTTTGGAATTTATGTTTAAGGAGGTCTCAGGACGACGAAGCGAGAGCAGAACTATTTGGTTGAAAACGTCGTCTTGTGTCAATATTTGCGCGATGATTTTCCCCATCTGCGCACACTGCAAGCTGTCGTTAGCCAATTATGTGTTAATGGGCTGCCAAAATGGCATCCGCTGTATAGACTTTAACGAAGGAATCAGCAGTTTGATTTGCTTGAGTTTGCCTATTAAGCAACTACAAAAAGAAAATAATACCTACGTTAAATAGCACATGTTAGATACTGTATTTACATTATCTTGATACAATGTTATTGTTATTACAAGACCAATTGTACCCCGTGCATATTTACTACATTATTTGAACCAAGTTGCATAAATTATGTGATCAGAAGGATTACATAAGGAAAAGTGTAGCCCCACTTACCATTCTCATTAGCTTTAATGATCCAACAATTTACAATTTGGTTCGAAAAAATGAGATAACGTTGTAGAGAATACAAGCGCCACGAAAATCGTAAAATCTTAGAACACTTCTTTCTTTCAATTTGTAATATTGCTATTGTTCTATTCCTTCAGATTACAACATATAGCAAAATTAAAAAAAACACCACAAAATGGATATTTATCGTGATTAAAAATAACATAAAATTAATCTTACTGTGGGGTGCCATTAATTATTATCTCATTATATTCGATGATACGCAATTTTCCTCAATATAGTTTGAACGATCCTAAAACAAAAAATACAAACAAAATCCCAAGTAAGTCATTGGGAGTACAGACAATAGCTAGATTAAACACTTGTGTACTAATGCAAACCAACGGCTCCGACAAGCAATCTCTTCAAAATGAGTACAGACATTATCGATTCCTGTTGTAAGAAGCGTAGTGTGCAATGAGTAAAAGAATTAACTGATAATTTGTTTAATTACGTTGATTTAATTGTCCAGTGCCAAAAAATCAATAAATTTATCAAAACTTTCAGAAACATGAGTTGAGTTACATTTAGTTATTCGTAAATTTCCCTCTTGTAAAGTACAATTACATTTACGTTTCGCCCTAGATTCATACAACAGTCCAAATAAACAAACATGACATCTTGTTAAAGGTCGAACCAATAAATTAAAAAAAAAAATGTCATATTATAGTAGATAATTGAACCCTGAATGTCAGTCATGAAACAATTTGAAGCTGATCAGGCACGTCTGGATTTTTAATGGACAACGTCTCAACCATGCGGTTATCAACTATTGTGAGACATAGACCAATTAAGTTTGAAGCCTGGTCATGGAGCGGCCTTTGTGCCAATTAAATTCTTCCGCTCTTTCGTCACAGGATATGACTTGTTACACGGGACATTTCAAAGAGTTGTCAGTCGAAATTATTTCCAATTGAGCTACTACTGGACGTAAAATGATATCTTTTGAGCAAACTGTTTTGGATGGACAAAACATGGGACGCTTGGCTTGTGGTAGTTATTCTCTTCAAATGATGAAAGACCATGCCAAAGGCGCATGCAGAAAATTTTCCGGGGGGTGGGGGGGGGGAGTCAAGTTCCAATTCCATTAGGAAGTCCAGAGCGTAGGGGTGGATCCTGCAGCCTGGCTATTCCAGCTGCCATTCCCCATTCCTTCCCTTCCCTGCCCCTCGTACATCTCCATAGAGACATGAGGGTGCACTAGACACTACGGTGATAAAAAAGACACATTTTCTTAGATGTAATTAAAAATATGCAAAACTTATCATTTCCAAATCATCATCATTGTCTCTCAAATCCAATCCAAAAATCGCCCAAATCTTTCGCTAAATCCC
>JAUJYS010001861.1:0-16179 GCA_033995665.1 Melogona broelemanni | reverse complement strand
GGACTCCCTAATGGAAGCTCAGGGGTGACACCAGTACCGCAGCTCGTCGAATGCTCGTCGAAACGACTGCTTCTGCCAGGAATCGAACCCGGGACCACCCGCTTAGTAGTCTATGACTATAGCCACTGTACCACGGGGGCCGCACCAAAGCAACACGAGGGAGTATATAATCTACATGTATATCTCTCTCGAAAATACAAAACAGACTTAGATAAAATGTTGATAGCAACATTCTACTGTCACATTTGCGCTTAAAGAAACCAGAAACCCGTATCATTTGGGGACCGGGCGCAACATAATAAAAATCAACAAACGCAACGCAATTGTCGAACGTCGAGTCAACAGTTCGTAGTTCTAACGGTGTCTAATTACTGTTTCCCATTCTGTGTCCCATAATCGGTCCCAATTAAAACTACCAAGTGAATAAATAAATAAAATATTTGAACAAGAGCGCCAACATTACAAAAAACTGGATTCATACGATATTCAGCCAGGTCAACAACGCGTGAGAAAACGCAACATCAGATAACACACGATTGCGTTATCTATCTAGCGAGTGCAACGAGGACGACCCCGCCCGTCTCGCGACGCGCGCGCCTAATGGAAACAATTACCGACGGCGCCACATAGCAACACCAACGGGGGGGGTAGAGACGACCACACAAAATCGACGAATCATCTCCGTCGTCCAAGCACCAAAATTTCTCCAATTTCCATTCTTCTAACAGCCGTGAACTGAACCAGTCAACATCGCCAAACCTGGTGAATCAACCAACTGGAACGACGATTACATTTGACCCAACAGAGGCGTTCAGTTCACAAGCAGCCCCCACTGCGGTCAAAACATCGACTAAAAATCCAGTCCGAAACCTCCAATCCCCCACACATAAACGATCATTCCCATAGTCCCGACATACCCTGAAAAAGGCCCCTCCCCCAACATATCATCTAAGCAGATAGAAGAAACACAGTCAGAAATAAATACTTACAAAAAATGTCCATGCCACACCGCCACAAAACAGAAATATCGAGGACTAACTGCCGTTCCTACAATTCGCCCAAAGACGACGAGATTCGGTGTTACGTCCGACTCTGGCAAGTCCGCGTCGGAGGAGTTGCGTTTCTAGCGGCACTTTTTTTTTGTACGTGTGTATGTATGTATGTTGTTGTTTGCGGTGGCCCGTCTCTTTTCTCTCCCTCTCTGCCACCACACTCAGTTTGCGAGAGGCTCGCGGAGTTTACGTCGCTTCGACGCCAGCAGCCACACCAACCAACATGGCTGCGGCAGGAGAGTCGCTGTGGCTTGGAGAGAACGGACGCGCGCGGTTTGGCGAAGAGAAGAGAGATCTGGAGGGGAGGAAGGAGGCGGTGGGGAAAAGGACGCGCCGGATTTCCAACAATATATCGGGCACGGCTACAGCAGAACGAACCACAGAGAAAATTCGAGCACCACACACTCCGATGTACGGCCACAGACGACGACTACGGGAGAAGTCTATGACGACGAAATTTGGCGTTTCTTTTGTATGCGTCCAGCGGGCGAAATGTCCATTGAAGTCCGTCGCCACTCGACCCGAATCGACAGCCCGCGTTCCGGACAACTCGACGAAAAAGCGGAGAAACGAAATATGTCGAGTTCACACACCAAACCTTTCACTTGAATTTTTTCAAAAAATTATTCGCAAAGTGACGAGGGGAACGAGAAACAACACACGGCACAACGCTTAACAACCTCACTCTGAGCAGGAAAGCAGCCGTGCGGCGATGGCGCAAATTTGTTGGCATCGGAGAGCGGAGAGCCTACGTCAAAGTGGGCTGCGCTCCGATCCGCGCGAACCGGCACGGTGGCGGGGCGCGGTTTACGGCCAAGGATGTATAGGGATAGAGCTAAACAAGGCGCAAACCATATAAGGGCAACAGAGCTACAGGTCACAGAAAATAATCCCGTGACACTGGAACGTGGAAGGTCATGTTGGCAAAATTCACCAGAAACAATATGCGGCCGCCGTTTTGGCAACGGAACGTCAGTCATTTTGTGGAGCTGTGCTGGTTGGCTTTCCATTCCATCTCCGCTCAATCGCAACTGCCCTGAGCCAAAAGGTAAACTGCAAGTCCACATCAATTTACAATTTACAGTTTGAACCCGCAAGCAGCCCCTTGGAGGGCCTATGGCGGGGGATTTTCTTTTTAAATCATCAAATAAACTTCAAGTTGAAATAAGTTCGTGAAGATGCATGTTTTGGTCACATTGGCTTACCAACGTATTCGTTCCAAAGCCCCCAGAAGACGACCAGGTAACACGTCCACGTGCACGCATTCCTAAGAATGTATTTGGAAAACTAATATCATTTTGGAGCAGAATTTAAGATGATTCCATTACTACCGCCACAAAACATTCAAAAACCAAGAGCCATACTCGGGCTCTCAAAAATGTCAGAAAAAGTTGTTTTCAAACATTCTCATTGCACATCTTAACCTTATCCATAACCCTAATTACGAGTCGAGTAAGAAAGAAAAAAAATGCCATCATGCCCAATCCCAATAATTATTCAAAAGTTGCCCGACCACTCATATTCCAAAGTGCTTGAGATCGGACGAATTTTGCCTTCAAGAATACAGTCGTTAGCTTGAACCGTGCAGAACAAACGGTCAAACATTATTATTCGATTCACAATCTCTGGTAAATAGGACTTTGCACAGTGGTAGGGGAGAGTCTGTACTCCTGCTCCGTCATCCGGGGGACCATTCTGCCTGTCAACCAGCTGATCCTATAACGCCTCGTAAAATTCTAAATACTCGCACAAAGCAGCCCTACTCAAGTAGGCCTGAGTCAACAAGGCCTATCGAGTCTTATTGGGTTAGAATTACCGTGAGTATTTTTCAATGAGTTATGTCCTAACGCTAGACCAACCTGCTAGCACGACCATACTGGACTCATTTCGGACGAAACATGTTGTAAACAGCGCAATAAACGTCATCTCCATTCTACAGGTATTAGGCAATATGTGCTGACCGGGGCGTTTCACCTACACGTTTCCCGCGTGACGATATTTCAGTGTCGGGGTGCTTAACTCAAATGAATGTCCCAGCCGTCAATAAGTGAACTTTGATAAGTGAATTTGTACGAACCGTCCAGCCCAGACGGTATTGCAACAGACTGCGGCGTGAACGGTCCCGGGTTCGATTCCCGGCGCGGGTTCTCGTTTATTCGATCCTGGGGTACTGGTGAAAATGTGCCTTTAAATAATGCTCTTTCGAGGCGATTGACGGGGTACATTATCTCCTGCAGTGCTATTCAATGAAGTGAATTAGAAAAGAAAAAAAAACACGAGGGGTACATAATCTCATGAAGTGATATTTCCCAATAAAAAACGTGAACGACAACGCCTAGAAGCAAATCGTTCCCATTAGGCAACAAAGAACATGCAATATGGTAGATTCGCCTTCACGTGACGTTTTTTTCTCCAGAAGGCAGAAATGCGAAGATAAATGCAAACTAGTCCGTCCTGCAAAATATAAACGTAGTCATCGAACCACATTCTGAGTCATTGCAAAGTTACCCAACCTGGATGACTTACAAAAAATATGCATGCCCCATCGTTGATTTTTAACAGTAACAATGAATTATCTCTGGACAAATCTTGTTTCTTGACTGAAAGCTGGGATTGGATAGAAAACTGTAAGAAATAGAACAAATTAAAGGATGAAGTGCATAATGGACAAATCTGTTCAACAGGGGTACAGACGAACGCCTCTGGCAAACTTCACAACTATGGAAAAAAACGTTATCTTGGAAGAAAAACAAGGAAACGTTTGCGACTGCAATTCAAACAGCGCGCCACAGCCAATCAGTTCAAAGGCACCTCTAGCGTAATACCTGTAACCGAGTCGTTTCGCTATTAGAGGAACACTCCCCACTTGTGCATCTATCTGCCCGAACCACCTACAAAAAGCCTAGCCAACCAAACTTGGAACATTCCAGCTTTTCCCTGCCGAGCGCAGATTCCTGCGCGCCCTTTTTACCCCTCCTTTTTTTCATTCGCTGCTAGTGTATTTACCAAGTTTGCCATCGGGCTACCATTCCATTCCACGACTTATCAATAAAACAAATTACCGGAAGAATCCGACAGATATCCAACAACAAAACAGAAGATGTAAATCGGCATTCTGTTTAGCTGGCTTGCCCATCTAATACCAAAACCTCATTGGGTCGAATTAACCCTTCGTCGAATATACCAATTTCAAACGTGAAATGTTTCCATGGGACGACACTGATGATGTTTTCGGGAAATCTGAGAACTCTTCGTTCGTTTTTATTTTTGTTGCATGAATACAGATAAAAAAGTGCCCACCCCACCTTACGGTGACGCGAAGGGTACATACGCACAACCCATCAATGTGTCAGGTGAAAATCAAGTTTACCCCAAGACTCCTCATTATTCAATCACCCCCCTTCCCTAAAACCACACAGGCGTACCGAAGATTTTTGCACCTACATTTTCAACGCACACACACCACCACTACAAAACGTCAAGCCAAAAACTTCCGCCCACCCCTCCGGATTTTCATCCGATCCAAAAGCAACATTACACATTAAAAAGTTGATATGCCCCGGCAGAGGCCCAGGGCGGCTCACTAATTCTGATTCCGGAGTGATCCGCGCCAAAAATATCCTTTCACTCCCAACCCCGTGTTACTCGAATCGAGCGAAACTGGTTGATTGTTCAAGAAAAACGTTCGTTCCAGCAAAACGACGAGACCAACGCGATGGCGCCAAAAGCAAGTGTGCCACAAGCATTATTCTGATGGATGCAAATTGGACGAGTCCATTTTTGTTACACTCTCGAAACACAACTAGGCTTCGTCTCCCCCCTCCCCCATATCTCTAGCTAGGCCCGCGAGAACTGAATATCATAACATTTGAGTTAATTTCGATCAAGAACACGAAACCGATTTGAAAACTAGAGAACACCAGCACGTCGGGCAACGAAAATAAAGGTTGTTTATGTCGTCGCTAACAATAATCTCGTTGATTTTATGTGGCACAGCAAGTTAACCGAGGATCGACACAGCGATCAGATGATCTCTACCTGCTAGCGGCATAGGACTTTGGTTACCCAGTCAAAAATTCGTTTTTCGTTCGGAATTTTGCCAAAATGGATTTGAAATGACATCGAAGGATTATAGATTAGTCGATGATGATATAAAATATACTTGGCTTACCTGACAAAACACAGCGATGATCCTGTTTTGATCGGATTCCTCAGAGACACACAAAAAACAACCTCCATGAACGAATCCACAATCAAGTTTGGGAAATTTTTGAACGACAATGTGACCAGCTGCGATAAGAGTATAGTCATATGAAATCCCTTTTTTCCCCTAGGGTAAACTAAAACTGAGATATAAAATGAAATATTTCAATAAATTATAGGTTTAATTTTTAAATGTTACTCTATTCAATGGTTTTTTAATTAAAAACTATAATTTATTGAAAGTTATGAAGAGCTTAATATCGAACAAAATTATCTGTCTTCCAAGATATTATGGCCATTGCTTCGGAATTTGAGTTGTAGTTACGAGTTATTGGCTGTGTAACTCCCGCTTTAATTCGAATTTGTATGCAACCACGTAAATACTGCCTGCAAGTAGAACACTATTATAAAGTTGATTAATGATTTTATTTCTAAAGCTATAGCAAAGGAAACTAGAATTTATTTCGCAAACACAAAAATATTACACCGAGAATTATTAATAATTGGGAAAATTTTAATCCCACACATAACAAAATTTCTCCAAAAATATTATTTCAAAACTTCATAACAAAATGTTAACAAAATGGTTATTCGCGAACTTCGTTTAATTTCATAAGAAGGCATAATTAATATTATATATATATTTTTTTTACTGCTTCGTAATCTCAAATTGAAAGCTGACGCCGCAAGAACAAACTTGTAGCAAATTGTTTAGAGCGCTTGTGACACGAATTTTTAAATAATATAAAACTGTAAGTAAGCATTATTTCCTCATTTCATACGAGGTATGTCCCAGAATTTTTTTTTTAATCACCGTAGTGCCTAGTGCACTACCAGATTACTGCACCCTCATGTCTCTATGGAAATGTGCGAGGGGCAGGGATGGGAAGAGACGGGGAATGGCAGCTGGAATAGCCAGGCTGCATGATCCACCCCAAAGCTCTGGACTCCCTAATGGTAGCTCAGGGGTGACGCCAGTACCCCAGCCTAACGAATAAACGAAAGCCTGCGCCGGGAATCGAACCCAGGACCGTCGGCTTCGTAGGATGTTGCCTTACCCACTGAGCCATCGGTTGGTCCCGAAGCGTTCAGTTTAATTGGTGCAGTGCAATCGAGGTTTGTTTAGGGATATATCTCGCACCGACGCCGCAAAAAAAATATCAAACAACGTAACGCGACCAAATTTTGCGTCAAACCCAGAAAATCTCCAACTGAAACATTTTAATCATTAACTGAGGCGTATGAAGATTCTACTTTATCGAAATGCATGGTATTTCATTGGTACCAACTTTTCAAAAATGGCCGAAACAATGTTGCAGATGATCCTCATCATGGAAGGCCATCAGGCCAACAAATGATGCAAATGTGGAAGCTGTGCACGCTGTGATTGAAAAAGACCGTCGATTGTCAGTCAGGATGATTGCAGCAGATACAGGATTGGATAACAATGCAGGATTGCTTGGAAAGGTTCATTACGTTCTTGTAAGCTGAAATAGAAGTTCGAATCAAACAAATTTAAGCCTTCAAGTTTATTTCGTGAACTGTCAAATTACATATAAGAAATGCTACCACAAACATTATCGAGATTTTAAACCTTAATGATTCTACTGAAACACGCACATGCTAATACTGCGCTATTCTAAGTTACAAGCGGTTGTCGCATCGAGTGATATATGACATCACATATTCCAATATGAAACAACACATTAGTATAGAAAATATTTGTGTACACTACATAACAGTGTAAAAGACTTAACTGTGTATTACGAATCCTGATCAACGAAAAAAAAAAACGTAGACATTTGAAATAGCGTTCTTTCTTTTTATCAAAGATATCTAATTTTTTAATTGTATTCTAAAAGTAAATGCCTAAATTCCCTATAGTACCAATCTGCAGCAGGTATATTTGGTCACGGAGGTCAAAATTCCTGAATGGAAGGAGAGATTTCCGTTTGAGAAATATTTAAAGCCATTACTTTCAGTGGTTGTTGCAATTTTCATCAGGATTAAAT
The DNA here is from genome assembly GCA_033995665.1 of Melogona broelemanni. Taxonomy (NCBI): domain Eukaryota; kingdom Metazoa; phylum Arthropoda; class Diplopoda; order Chordeumatida; family Chordeumatidae; genus Melogona; species Melogona broelemanni. The sequence continues at coordinate 8,912 of JAUJYS010001861.1, read as the reverse complement.
AATAAAAAAAACTACGTTTGGAATTACAGTAGTAGACACAATTTTATTCGAAGACTGACAAAAGCTTCTACATCCAATTCACATCGCATTACTGCAGTGCAGAGAACTAAAATTCCCATCAGAAAATAATTTTTTACGTGCAGAAATTTTCGACTATATCACATAATCGGGCACACAGGAAAAAAAATTACATCGTCAAACGAAATATTAATACGGGTGTGTGTCACGAAACCTAAAATTCTTAAGTTTTCAACAAACTGGTGGCAGTTTTAACATTGGCAGATCCGAGGAATAATAAGCAGTATCTACGACTTCTACTACGATGGCTGACATTTTATCTACAGGATGAGAACGCAAAGGTTCACAAAATACTTCGCTGGGCATAATTCTCAAACATACATTTTTTTTTTTAGTTTTACCGTCGGACGATTCCTGGTCTACATTCCGACGGCGCGGTAGCACTCAGGCTTGTTGTCAGAATTTATTTAGGCGGCTGTTGCTGCTGATCCTGCAATTTCTTGATGAATTCCTCGTCCTGCATCGACAGCTGGGTCAGCTTCTTACCGATGCGCTCGTGGATCTCAAGATACTTAGCCACGCATCGATCCAGACAGACCGACTCGCCCTTGGTCAGCTCGCTGTCCTTGTACCTGGGCGGAATGCATTTCTTGTGACAAGCCGACGTCATCCGGTTGTACATGTCGCTCATCATCTCCACCTCCAGCTCGTTGACCAGCTGCAACTTCGAATCCATTCCGGGTGGGGCTGCCATGACGGGTTAGGATCAAATGCGGAATCAAATTCCCGGCGACTGCTTTTCTTGTTATTATACGGAAATTATCCGAAAGGATAGAACGACACGACTGAGTAGCGGTTAGGCGTTGGTGACGCTCCGGTTAGACGGTGAATTTGCGGGGGCTCGGTTCGTATTCTCCAGATGTGGCATTACGCATGCGTTCTCTGCTTCGCATGGCCTCTAGACGGTTCTTGTCGGTGTCGTGCTTGGCCAGCCAGAATCCTCCGATGCCAAAGACAACAATGGTGCCCCTAGGATACGAAAAATAAGATTAATGGGCTGCTCGGTCAAACTTTACTTTTTGCCTAGAACACGGGTATAATAATGCATAACAAGACATAAGATTGAAGGAGATGCTTAGTCGAATTGCATCTTTTTAGAAAGCACAAGCAAGACAGCGACTAAAAGCAGTATTACAATTAGCAGAACAGATGAAAAACGTGACCAAGTACTTTGTACCTCGTAGCATTTGTCAATTCGATTATGTAAGTTCGAAACATAGAAATACCATTCGTATTGGCGGATGTTATAGAAACGGCTTCTAGAACCCATTATAGTGTACAGACCCATTCTACGTAAATTGTAAATTATAATAACACTAAATACCCGAAAGTAGCCCCGGAAGGGGGTATCGTGGGAGATGAAAGACCGAAATAAGTTAAGGTCTGAAAGCGAGACGTCCTGATTTAGATTTAGTTTGTTCCTGTTTTAACAGACTCTGTGCTTCAGTATTTGAGACTGTAAGATTGTTCCACTGCCAAAACTTTCGTTGGAAATAGGAATAATGTGGGTTTTCAACGTATCCAAATTCACCAAAATCGCTATGAGACTTCTGAGGAAAGGGTGTAATATCCTCTCGGGCATCACTGCAGCGATTGGAAATAAAACTAGATTTTACCATATTTGGGCAATATAACAAATAGCTTAAAATGTATGAAATTTTCTGACGAAAGACATTCTTGATATTGCAAAAACGAAAAAAATATATTTTAGACACTAGTTTCGAAAAGTAAAAAAAAAAATCACTGGGGGGTTTGATACATTTCCTTGTTTTGAAAGGTGATATTGAATGGTATAAAATTTCTATCCAAAAATTTTCGGACGCCAATGTCCATGGGCCACCAACATTGACAAAAAGACTAAAAACGTGTTGTACAGGAAAGGTCAATTTTCCTTAGTACCGAAACTACCGATCCTACATAGCGTACCGGCCTTAGGCCTAGGTCAAACGAGTAATTTCAATCAAACCTACATAAAGAATCAGTCAAATGACTTCTTACCAGGCAAGATTAATCTTTAGTAGCTTGCCTAACTTCATTGGAAACATTGGATAGATTAATTATATTTTGAAAAGAAGAATATACCTATACAAATCTTTACTCACACATGTGATTACGCACCAATAATGCGCGCAGCCATTTAGGAATTTTCGAAGAACCGGAACCAGAAGACCCGCGTGATACAGTGAAAGTTGTGAGCATATTCCTCTAGGGGCGCTAGAGTCGTAAAGATTCAAACTGGGGCGCGAAATGTGCTTTCGCATGGGAAGTAAACCCCAAATAAGCATCTGTTTGGCACAGAAGTATGAGGCCAACACGACGAAAAACAATGGAAACCGTGTTAAAATTTAACTTAAAAAAATAATTTTTTCAATAAATTGATTAGTTTTTGAGCCATAGATCGCGTACCCCCGATAATAATCACCCCCGATTTTTTTTGACGTCAAAAATTAACACCGGTTACAATTACAAAATATACCCGCAAAGGCCGCAAGCAGCCCCTTTTTAGGGGGGCCAATGGCTGGGGTCAAAGTGTCAAAGTGGACAATATACATTTGGGGAAAAAAATATTATTTCATCTCCTGTTTGGCACAGAAGTATGAGGCAAAGACGACGACAAAGAATGAAAACAGTGTTAATATATGATCTAAAATAATTTTTTCGATAAATTGATTACTTTTTGAGCTAAGCTTCGCGAAACGCAAGGCCCTCCAACGTTTTTTGGGGTCGTAGTCACGTTTGCAAAAAACAAACTTTACAAAACGTCAACTTCACAAGGCGTCATCTTGCTGGTGTGTCATGTTCACAAGGCGTCAAGTTCGCAATACGTCATGTTCGCAAGGCGTCATGTGCACAAGACGTCATGTTCGTAAGGCGTTATGTTCACGAGGCGTCATGTCCACAAGGCGTCAAAGACGCAAAGACAATTTCCTATTCTCCCAACAAGCAAATGTTTTAAAACATTACGCCTTTTCAGGTTGTCGCCTTGTGAAGATGACGTTATGTGACATTTCTCGACATTTCTCGAGGGTGATTTTTTAACGACAAAAAAATGGTTCTGTTCGCTGGAACTCAAAATTCATTTTTAATTTAAATTATTTAATATATGCAGTTTTATTCAAAAATTACAATTAAGTGCATTCTGTTTTTTTTTTTTTTTTAATTCAAAGTTAAATACTTATGAGACTCAGGAATATTTGGTGTGACTACGACGAAATAACGATAAAATAAATCAATTATCATGAAAATAATAACTTAGGGTTGTTCGTTTGGAGGACATGCATGCATACAAGTCAAGTAATAGACAAAATGAAAGTATTAAATTTTGAAATAAAATTATTTTACAAAATTATAGCCATGCACATTTTTCAAAATAATTTACTCGTTTCAAATCCTTTAAACAAATTCGCGATCTTTTATTACAGACGCGAAATGTGAACATTTTTGTACAGGTGCAAAGAATACCTAAAATAACATAAAATATAATTTGCCCCAAATAACGAGTTGGAAGTTTGGAAAAACCTTTTTCCAATATTACTATCCCAACCGTACAATTACACCCCAAAACAAAATGAAACCTTCATTTATAGGAAAAATATAAATGACCAGATTGCAAACACACAAGAAAATGAGAATAGCGATAAATGAACGCACCATTTCTTGCGATCATAGATCAATTGAGTAAGGCAAAACATGCTTCGCTTTGCGCGTTAAAAAACGTTTCTCAATCTCTTTTTCGAACTCCCATCAACCAACGCTCCTTGTCGCTATGCCACATAATCGCCGAAACGTTATAAACAAACTGAAGTTTCGTAGCACATACAAGGAGAGCAGGTGCCGGTCTTACGTTTCAACTTCACCCAAAATTTGAAATAGCTCGATCCAAAATCGCTGAATGCCTTTAATTTCCGACATATCGAACTTTCATACTTTGCAGATTAAATATCTCAGGGCATAAGTCTTATTTTAGAATAGGTTAACTGTTCTGTTATTCAAACTAAGTTTACAAATAAATACTGGAACTCGTACTACATTGGCATCAAGATGCAATCGCAAATACCAAATTAGCAATTTCTCGTTTTCCGCCAAAAACGGCTTTACCAACGCATATTTTTCGAGAGAGCGTGTTTAATATGTATACTTCAAGCCAGCGGATATTAGTAGGCGCAACAGAAATATAATTCCAAAAATAATCCAAGTCAGGGAGAACGGGGGACTCCACAGTTTGAATGAATACCGGGTATAGATGTCAACACTCGACGGATAGTTTTAATTTTTAAGAAAATATACAATTTGTTTGCTACATTTCCGAGTCCAACATCATCGTCGTCCAAGCTCAAAGCTGAAATTTAGGGTACGCGGTCGATATAACGTTACTAAAAAAAAAATCATATATTCTCACGCGCAGCCTGGCAGCGGTGGCTGTCTCATATCGAATCCGGTTTCACGGGATTAAAAAGTCTTATGTTGGACGCGTTCCAATACAGATTCGAAGAGTTGTACACCAGCGACCAGACGTAGGGAATAAAGAACTCCTCGGGTTGGTCTTCCTCCACGTACTTGAATTTCAGGTCTGGAAACTTCTACAAAAATAAAATAATAGAAGGAGTTGGTGCATGAGATTCGACCGGCAGCAAAGTACAACGGCTGAAGTTCAATGATATTCTATTTTACCTTTAAACGCTCCATAGGCCATTGCAGAGCCCCCTGGTGTATGATTTGTAACACGGCATCGGCGGACAAGTCCTTGGTGGACGCTTCCAACCGACTTGAAAAATAGGTCAACACCTTTTATGAAACATAAAAAAGACAACGAAATCATTTATGAAAATCGAGACGTAATAGCAGAAATTCGAAACAACTTTCGACTGAAGTTCTACAGCCAACCACAATATTGGTTGGAGGCGTCGCGTGGTGCAGTGGTTAGCGCGTTGGGCCACTGCACCGGTGATCGCGTGTTCAATTCCCGGTCGAGGCCACCATAATTTTTCGGGGGACACAAATTCATACGCCCATGATGCAGAAGACAGCTGCGTTGGGGGCAAAAAAGTTCCAAGAAAAACTCGGGGAAAAAAACTCCAAGCTCACGAAGAAAATGACTAAGGTAAACATTTTCAAAAAAATTATTTTAAAAAATCCGAAGGTGAGCGATTTGTGGATGATCGACTTTAACGCAGGTGTGGAGGCACTTACAGTCTCGATATTCTGGATCACATCTTGAAAGGTCGGATGATTTCGAAATTGTTCGAAGCACTCTCGCTTATACAGCAGCGTGTATATGAGATTTTCGTTATGCATCAACTGATTGCTCAGGCAAGAGTTGATGATTTCTAGCACCATACGCAGAACCTCCTCCAGGATGGCCAAATCTTGCATCTAGGAAAGAAACGGCAGGTCATTAGAAACGTGTCTTAGGGAAACGGTATGAAAGTTGTAGTGGGCATTTATCACAACGGTGACATAAGAGAGTGAAACACGACTAACCAGATCTGCCGAAAGGGGTTCGTCCTCTCCGTCGATCGACACAGTGGTGGACTGCAGCTGTTCCACCGATCTGTGATGCCGTTTGGCCAAGCTTTCGAACAACCTGTTAGGAGATACAAAAATGCCGTTTAACATCTTCGAAATGGAATTTTTAAAAAATGGAATACCGCTTAGCCAAACTCTGAAAAAATTGAATAAAGGCACACCGCGCAGTATACTCAATTTGTCGTTTGAATATTTTAGTACTTATGGTTAACTCATTCTTATTTAATTAAGTACAACCCAGCTCAATCGACCTAGGTCGCACAAAACAACTTTAGCTAACGAGGATAGTTTGCAAAGATAGTAAAAAATTAGCAGCAAAATTCTCACAGAGGCAACAACTACATAGCAGCCTCGCAGCACACTCATACTATTGATATCGACTGACTTCGAATACCACAAAGCAAACGAAAAATATTGACTTGAAAACAAATAAATGTTTCACAACAATAAAAAACAAATTCCACAACGGTGTACAGCTGGTACTTACCCGACCAGCCGCTGGGCAACATAGTAGTGGAGTCCACGGATCTGATTAGACATGTTGGCAAGAGCGGCTAGACAGTTTGTATGCAAATATTTATCCTATAAGAAAAAGAGAAAAAATGATGCGAAAGTTAGGCGATATTCACTAGATACGTTACGACTCAGAAACAGATAATACACGACTCAGCATATTTTGCCTAGTCGATGAAGCAACCGACTAGGGGTAAGTAACAAGGAAGCAACGAACAAATAGTTCCACTGACCCTCATCCTAGTCATATTATATTGAATAGTCCTGATGACCACCAGAACCAGCAAGCCGCCAAGGGTCATCGAGGAGAGGTTCCTGTCGGTGTACCACGGGACCGTCTTCAACATCTAGCAAAAATTAAAAAAAGCGAAACATATCAAAACAATGCAACCAGAATAGCGATATAGTACAATCGTCCAAACACGAGGGTGCCCTGCAAAAATGTTTAAATCAACCAAAATAATTCCGTTATGAGCACAGCGTCTTGTAGCCCAGTCGGTAGAAACGGACTTGTGGCAAGACGATTCCAGGTTCGTTTCCTTGCGCGGGCTCTCGTTTATTCGATCCTCAGACATACCGATGAAAATATAGCTCCCGAGAGGGGTACTGAATTTTATTATTTAAAAACAACTAGAGGAAATTCCGTTTTACTTACAATATCGTGAATCGCTTTGTTGAAGAGATCGTCCTCGGATAGGATGAGCAAAATGATCAGCGCCATGTAGATGTGATGAGAGTTGCGGTCTTGAGCTTGGTAGAGGATTTTCAGAATTGGAACTATCTGAAGAACGAACGACAAAGAAAAAGGTTTAAAATACGCAAAAGAAATTGTCCTTCGTTACAATCTTATGTAACGCAAAATTCGACAAGTTTTGGCTAAAAAAAAGTGCACCCGCCACCTACTCACCAGTTCCTCGACGTCGGCTCGAGCCAGCAGGTAGAACCGGAAATGCTGGTTCCGATGCAGAAGCAGATACAGCAAGAGAGTGGTTTGATCGTCCTTCATGGTTTTGCTCAGGGTGGTGAACAAGCTCGAATAGTCGATCTTGAACGTGGCCACCGCTTGAGTGGGACTGCTACCGCTCGCCTCTAAAAAAGATCAAAAAATTAAAATCAAAATTAAAATCGCCAATTGTAACATTGTCGTTTGCTTGAGGTAGGATTTCAACTAAGAAACATTTCTAAGAGTTGATTTAGTCATTAAAAACTTACCTGACGAGTTGGAGAACGAGAACAGCGCCTGCCGATACGGATTGTGCACGTACTTCTCGTTGGTGCAGTGGTTGGTGAGCACGAGGATCAGCAGAAGACTTTGGCGGGCCAGCAGCTCGTCGTCCGGGCTGGGCTCCGGTTGGCTCCGTCCGTATCCGAGCGTCAAAATACTCCACAGCCCAGCTACGCGACACCAGAAGAAGAAAAAAAATCCACATTCTAGCATTGTCGAAGGCAAACTACAACCGAATGGAAGCATCGTAGGACAAGAAACTCACACGCTAGTCCTATTATTATGCTCCCTCCGGCGTCGGTCTGCAGGGAAGGCGGGCACTTCAGTTGGGTGATGTAGTGCTGCAGGATGGTCTTCATCAGGAGACACGCGTGGATGGAGCTGTGGGAGGATTGAAAAGTCACAATCTATTCAAGTAACGACAAGACAAGATGCTTTAAGCGGCCGTACAAGCGGAAAAAAAAGACAAACGCCGGTGGTGCCATTGCAGGCAGAGACAGATGTAGAATAAAACGAACACAAGCTAAATTAAATAATATAAATTAAAAATAAATTAAATAAAATACTTTAAAAAAATTAGTTTCTATCAATCTCTTATTGCTAAGGTACTGTAACTTTTTCAGCAGTCTCCCCAAAATCGAATAAACGCGAGCCCGCGACGGGAATCGAACCACGGACTACAAAACCGCAGTCAGTTGCAATACAGACTGCGACTACGACTGAGGTTCAACACTTTTTCTCCGTCAACTTTAACTAATAATATAAACCGTAAAGCAATTCCGATTGAACGATAGGTTTGATTTCCTTCGCTTTTGATTATTGCTGTGTATCCCGGTGCTGAACGTCAACAAAAAAATAATTTCATTCGCCCGAAATGGATTCCTAGCGGCTCACCATTTTCCAATCATCATCAGACGATAGATCTGAGATTTGACCGCCGGTGTCTGCATGAACATGTGGACCGACAAGAGCACCAGCAACGCGTTGATCGCTTCCAAGTGAATGGCGTACGTGATATCACTGAAAACGAAAATAATTAATTGAAAAATAACTTACATCATTTTCCTCAAAGCTACCACTTATTTTGACTCTCGTTACACTCACACGACGGGCAAGTCCACGATCATTTCCACCAACGTGTTTTGCATAAGTTCCACCATCAGCGGTTGCTCTTCGGTCGACTCCTCCGCTGCTCGCAAAGAAAAGAAACGGATACGTTATTATTTGTAGTGAACGCCACCTAACGGCATCTAAGAGAAAATATGTCACGGAGACACTCACCACCCTGGGCCTGGTGCGGTAGAGCCTGCAACTGCCGAACGAAACTGTCCTCGGTAATCGTCTCCAGGAAGAATTTGCAGATGCATCGTAGAATGAAGAGAGCGTTGTACGTTTGCCATATGAAAATATTGCTGTAGGCAAACAGAAACGAAAAGCAAAAATACATTAAAACATATCGAAACATGTCGGCCCCCAGTGGCTCAGTGGATATGGTCACAATCTACAGAGCGGGTGGTCCCGGGTTCGATTCCCGGCGCAGGCTTTCGTTTATTCGATCCTGTGGTACTGG